>SRSE01000561.1:0-25162 GCA_005024645.1 Planiliza haematocheilus | reverse complement strand
GCTGCAGGACGCCTTCACATTCAGGATGAAGTCAAACACTGTCCCACCTGTCAGAGCAGAGGTGTGTTCATGGGTCAGTGGGTAACCAGGACTTCCTGTTCTCTTTAATTACCACCATATGTCCAGACGTCCCTCCGCTTCGTTTACATCAGCCGCTCGCTTTCAGCGTCTCCTCTGTATCTGTCCTCACGCTGGCACTGAGCGCGCTCAGTCGGGCGCCGCCGCCTCCAGGTTATAGTCGGACATGGTCGAGTAAACACATGTTTAAAAGATGGAGTCAAGAGAAAAGCTTCAGTGGAGCAGCAGCTTCTAGAGACCAAACCTGAGGCTGGAACGTTTAAATAGCAGCAGCTTCTCTGAACTAAAGTTTGATTTTAATTCCGTGTAGAGAAAGTGTCACATCATCCTGACATCACTGCTAGCATTGTTAGCATTAGCTGAAGCTACTTTAGTCAGGTGAAAGCTGCTAGCATTGTTAGCATTAGCTGAAGCTACTTTAGTCAGGGGAAAGCTGCTAGCATTGTTAGCATTAGCTGAAGCTACTTTAGTCAGGTGAAAGATGCTAGCATTGTTAGCATTAGCTGAAGCTACTTTAGTCAGGTGAAAGCTGCTAGCATTGTTAGCATTAGCTGAAGCTACTTTAGTCAGGTGAAAGCTGCTAGCATTGTTAGCATTAGCTGAAGCTACTTTAGTCAGGTGAAAGCTGCTAGCATTGTTAGCATTAGCTGAAGCTACTTTAGTCAGGGGAAAGCTGCTAGCATTGTTAGCATTAGCTGAAGCTACTTTAGTCAGGTGAAAGCTGCTAGCATTGTTAGCATTAGCTGAAGCTACTTTAGTCAGGGGAAAGCTGCTAGCATTGTTAGCATTAGCTGAAGCTACTTTAGTCAGGTGAAAGCTGCTAGCATTGTTAGCATTAGCTGAAGCTACTTTAGTCAGGTGAAAGCTGCTAGCATTGTTAGTATTAGCTGAAGCTTTAATCAGGTGAAAGCTGCTACCATTGTTAGCATTAGCTGAAGCTACTTTAGTCAGGGGAAAGCTGCTAGCATTGTTAGCATTAGCTGAAGCTACTTTAGTCAGGTGAAAGCTGCTAGCATTGTTAGCATTAGCTGAAGCTACTTTAGTCAGGTGAAAGCTGCTAGCATTGTTAGTATTAGCTGAAGCTTTAGTCAGGTGAAAGCTGCTAGCATTGTTAGCATTAGCTGAAGCTACTTTAGTCAGGTGAAAGCTGCTAGCATTGTTAGCATTAGCTGAAGCTTTAGTCAGGTGAAAGCTGCTAGCATTGTTAGCATTAGCTGAAGCTTTAGTCAGGTGAAAGCTGCTAGCATTGTTAGCATTAGCTGAAGCTACTTTAGTCAGGTGAAAGCTGCTAGCATTGTTAGCATTAGCTGAAGCTTTAGTCAGGTGAAAGCTGCTAGCATTGTTAGCATTAGCTGAAGCTTTAGTCAGGTGAAAGCTGCTAGCATAGCTGCATGTTCATATTCAGCTGGTTTAACTGTTGGAGCTTGTAGTTCTGATGGTTGAGGGGCTCAACCTCTGGTTCAGGCCCCTGCACAGGGTCACTCCTTCAGACGGTTGATGAGTTATTTTCAGTTTTTGAACAAAGTCCCAGTAAAGACTCTGAAGGTGTTTAATTGTTTGTAGACGTTTGTTGTGGGATGGTCTCTGTGGAGTCTCCACCTCACGTCACATGGACCTCCCAGCCTCCCTCCCTCCTTCCCTCCCTCATTCCCTCCCTCCCTCCCTCCCTCCCTCCATGAGGCCGTGTGTTGGGATGTGTCCTCTCTGCCTCAGGCTGTCACCCCTCTGAATGATGGGGGGGGACACAAAGCCCTGCCTTTGTCCTGCCTCAGAGCCCCTGGGCGACTGTAGGAAGTTCTCAAATGTCTGCAGAAATGCAGCGAGGGGTTTGATGCCAGCAGATGTTCAGTTATTACACCGCTGAGTTTATTTAATGTGAACGGAGAGAAATCATCAGGTCTGATGCTGAGGAGAGACACAGAGATCAGGAGACGCATTCAATGAGTTAATAACATGTAACAGAGTCATTTAATGAGCTAAAGCTTCAATTAACAACAAAACACAAACATGATGAAAATACTGAGATATTTAGTTCTTTAATGTTTAGACCAAGATGAACTAAACGTCCCAGATAAATCATTTTATTGTGGCTTTATTAACTCAAAGCTGTCGTGTGAAACTTGACAGAGCAGGAAGTTGATCGGTGTCAGACGTCTCAGCCTCTAGTGGTCGTCAGAGGAACTGCAGCTCCACCGTTTGGTTTTGTGTGGTGGCTGTTCTTTGTGGCTGCATCTGTCCGTCTCCATTGTTAGGGGGAGTCCATCTGCTGGCCTCCAGCTCAGCTCCACCTCCCCCTCCTGGAGTCTCCCCCTCTGCTCGGGCAACAAACACCCTCCCCCCTCCTCCCCCCATCCTCCTCCTCCTCCTCCTCTAGGAAAGCCAGCTGTCCCCCTCTCCCTTGTCCCTCCGTCAGTCAGAAACCCTCCTGATCAGAGCAGTCACTTTAGAAAACTCAGCAAACCTTCAGCGTTACACTCAGCTCACGTTACAACAGTAGGTTCATTTATTTTATTTATTTGAGCAGTTTCATTCATAAATAATGACCCAGGAGCAGCTTTCTGATTTATTTCTGACTAAATCATCATTTCATCCGTCTTAAACATTGGAGGAAGTTCAATCTTTTGGGTATTTTCTTTTTCTTTCTCTTCATTTAATCGTGCTCCTCGTGGTTTTATTTTCTCTTTATTTTATTTGAATGTTTTATCGTCTCAGATAGTTTGACGTCTTCTCTTTAAACCTGTAAACATCGTATCACGTCCAGGTGTGTTTGGTGAAAGTGGTCTCATATAAAACCGTATAAATACCTCCGGCTCAGATCAATACTTCAAAGTGACGATGGTAATATCAGAGTATTGATCAGTGAGAGCTGCACAAAGTAAAAGGATCAATAGCACAGCTGAGAAATGATCTGTGGAGCACTGAGACTTTATTGGTTTGTATGGAAGCCTTTCAGGGACAAATGAATGTCATCATCCTTTAAAGTAGCTCTGCTTTTTTGCTTTTTTGTTTGATTTAAAGTTGATCTGGTTACTGACTCCTTCTTCTTCTTCTTCTTCTTCTGTTAATAAATGTTTAGTTTAGTTAAATCCTCTCTGACCAGGCGACAACTAACAGAAGTGACGACATTTTAGAAACGTTCAGACATCGATATAACCTGCTGACAACTCTCCTTTTAAATTTAAATTACATCTAAATTATTATCTAATCATAATTAAATATTTCTTCTACCATCTTTATAAAGTCAATTAATCATCATAAACATAACTTAATGATGAATAAATAGTAGTTTATCATCAGTATAGTGATAAATAATGTTTTAGTTTATGACATAAAAAGTGAAATGAACAAAACAAAAAGCAAACTTTAAAATGAAGGAACTTAACTTAGAGGTTTAATAAATATTATCATCAGAGTAGAGTGATCTATGAAATAGTAAAAATATTAATTAAATAGTTTTAAGTGAAGTGACGACTGATGGAACTGTTTAATGTCAAAGTTAAAATTCAGTTTAATAAATTTTAACTTCAATTTTATTTTATTTTAATAAATTTGAACTTTTATTTTAATAGATTTTTACTTCAATTTTATTTTATTTTATTTAATTTTTGAGGACAGTTAATGTAGATGAGCTCAGGGTGGATCATACATTTAATACATTCATAGACGTTAAACACGTAACAGACACTTTATTCATCATTAGGGAAATAACTTCACGCAACAAACAAAAACACAAGCACATACAAATCTAATAAAATGAAAATAAAATCACAGTAAAAATCACATGAAATAGAGACAGAATTACATCTTTATTGTATTTATACTAATGATAATAAGATGAAGCATTAATAACATGTTTATGTGGAGGTGAAAGGTGTTGAACAGCTGATTGAGTTTGATGTTAGTACAACTCTAATATAAGAATGTTAGCTTCAATAATCCATTAGTCCACGAGGGAAATTAGACGACCACAGTAGCTCAGTACTAAACTATATAAATAATAAGCATAAAAATAAAAACTAAATAAATCTAATAAAACTAAATAGAATTTATCTAAACATCTAATCAAATCAAATCTAGTAAAATAAATAAAAATTGAAGTAAAAATAAAGTATAAATAAAAGTAAATTTAAATTTACTTATAATTAAATTAAAAGTAAAAATCTAGTAAAATAAATTATAATAAGTCAAAATATACAAAATCAGCGTATGAACAGGTGTTGAAGAATAGAGACACCAGTAGATCTTTATTCATAGTAATCAGAGTACTAAAGTAAATCAGTGGGGACGTCTTCTTCTCGTCTCAGTGTCTCACTGTGACTTTTCCCGTCTCCGTCCTCCTGGTCCGTTAGTTGCCGTGGCAGCAGGAAGATAAACCCACAGATGTTCTTAATCCAGGCTAATCCAACGTGTTAAACGCTTGTTTTCTCTGCAGCGAGCCGCCGGGCCGTCGACCCGGGCTCCAAGCCTCCCCTCGGGCCAGCTGGACTCAGTCAGACCCCCCTCTGGTCCTGGTCTAGTGCTCTCAGCCAAACGCTGCCTGAATTAATAAAAAGTCACGTTTCTATGGCGACGTGTGAGTCTGTTTATGAGCGAAGGGCTAGAAGGAAGCTTTGATTAGTCGACGGGAATAAAGGAGCAAAGTGAGCAGACGTAGGAATGTGTTTAATGAACATGAGCCTCACATGGACGCTCTGCTCCAGGACGCTAACGCCGCCCGCTGTGATTAGACGACGCTCTGATGGTCACTGTCCTCTGAATAAATGTCTTCATCACAGCCACCGGCCCAGAGACACATTCCTCTCCTGAGGCGTCCACCGCCGCCACGCTTCAGCCTCATTTACTTTAGACTGGGACATGTCCCCTGGACCATCAGAGACGAGACGCTGACCAGAGACGACAGTCATCAGCTCATTTTCTATCTTGTTATTACAGCAGCTAAGTGTCACTGATCACTACAGTAAAACTCTAACATCTCTCTGTGATGTAGTGACGCGTCTCCATGGAAACGTCTCAGACGTCTCTGGATGTTTTAGCCTCCAAACAGACGCTTTCATTCAGCCAATCAGAGCCGGAGGAATGTGAGGGTGTAGAGGCGTCCCTGTCCTCCATCAGCTCCAGTTAAACATCTGCTCATTGATCACTGGATCAATAGACTCCACATTCCCATGAACTCAGAGGAGGAGGGGGGACATTGTGGAGGAGGACGTAGCTGAGCCTCCTGTGGATCACATCTCACCTGTACTTTAATGTGGTGTCTAGTAATCAGATTACTCGTAGCCACTCGCTCCCAAACAAATGTTTTCTGGCTGCAGCATAAAGACCCCCCCTCGGTCCCCTCGGTCCCCTCTGTCCCTCTGCCAGAGAGTGGGCCGGGGGCCAAGGCTCTGTCCCTGCTGATAAGCTGTCTGTCTGCCAGGACCAGGATGGACTGCTGGACTATTGTCCTTTGAGTTGGACCCAGAGACGAGTCTCAACCTGGAGGAGTCACCATCTCCTCATCACTGCTGCAGCTAGAAGGACACGTCCAACGAGCTCACAGGAGGATGAGAGACAGAGGTGTCTGTCAAACTACTGGATGAGACATTAGATGGATGAATGAGTCTAAGCTCCCAGACTGAGACCTGAACTAAAACATCATCAGGTGTCCCCGGCTCTGGGAGACGAGGCGTCATTAGAGCAGCAGAGAGTGGACGCTCATTAAAACGTCCTGTTAGAGGCGTCACCAGGAGCTTTAGGGGTCCTCTGGGGGACACAGGGACATGGAGGAGACACTCTGTCCCTGGTGTTGTCTTTGTCACGCTGCTACATTAGTGGCCAATCTATAGCTGAGAGGCTGAGACCTGATGGACGAGCAGGGAGAAGACAAGGAGGACAAGGACAGACTCTAGGACGTCCTCCTGGTGTGTGTCCTCCATGAATGTGTCCCGTCGTGTTTCCAGCTGATCCTTTAAACGTGGTGACTTTTGAGACAATCAGAGGCTCCAGCAAACGCTGAATGATGGCGGTGGCCCCTGGGTCCCGGAGCAGACTGCTGGTCTGGTCTGGTCTGGTCTGGTCTGGGCTGGTCTGGGCTGGTCTGGTCTGGTCTGCAGTGTGTGTTTAATGATGAAGATGGGGGTCAGAGTAGTTGTAGTGTCTGTCTCTTAACCTGTCTGTGTCTCTGTCTCTGTCTCTGTAGAAGCTGGCAGTCCGGACCTGTCCTGTGGGGGGGACCAAGCCTCTGTCTCTCATCAAACCCCCCTCCCAGAGCATCTCCATCTCTGTGGTACCGGCCAAGTCTCCCGTTTCCATGGTGACGGCTCACATCAACGGACAGAAGGCGGAGCCTCTGCAGACGTCCCCCATCAACCTCCAGACGGTCCACCCCTTCAGCAGGAGAGAGCTGTCCCCCCCACAGGTGAGCCTGCACGGGACAGCCCCCCCACACAGGGGGGAGGGGCCCCACAGAGGGGGGAGGAGCTTGAGTAGAGATGATTTCAGTCACATGTTTGATCACTTCCTGGTTGAGACTTTTCTTCTTCTCCTCTCAGACCTTCAACTCTTTCTTTCCTTCATCAATTGAGTCATAGAGACTCGTCCAATCAGAGGCCAGTTTGCTGGGGGGGGGGGGGGGGGGTGGATGATAATGAGCAGTAATGGACGTCTGCTCTGCTTCAGTGAACATTAGTCTCCTAAAAACAGAAGAAATATAAATGGACTCTGGTGGAAAGACTTGAGATTTAAAGCCAGAGAACACGCTGCTGTTTTTCAAGTGTTCTTGATCTGAACACAGAGGTTCTCCTGGTTCTACTGGAGGTTCTGTCAGAGGTTCAGTTGTCAGATAAACTCCATCGTTCCTGGTGGATGACTGAGGAGGCGTTGTCATGGTAACTGCTGCTCTGGGGTCGGTGGGCTCGTTGATGGATAGATGAGACAAACGAGAACTGATTTAAAGAACCCGACACAGAACCAACAGAATGATGAGCTCCTGAAGACGACCCAGATCACATGACCTCCACATGGCAGCGCCTGATTGGCTCTCAGAGCTCTGAACATCCACGTCATAGAGAATCACATGAGCACACAGCGGCTAGTTAGCATTAGCATCAGTTACACCTTTAACGTCAGAGCTTTTCAAAATAAAAGCATGCTCTGAGCGGTCAGTCAGCTTGTTTGATGACGGGCCGGGAACAGGAAGTGGAGCTTGGGTGTTTAGCATTAGCTTAGCACTGTTTGCTAACTGTTAGCGTAGCATCAACAAGGAGAACAGTGGTGAGGTTTGAGGAAGAACGTTTACTGCAGAGGCTTCATCGTTAGAAAAAATAAATTCATTTAAAAACAGGAAGTCAGAGAGGAAGAGGAGGAGGAGGAGGAGGAGGAAGAGGAAGAGGAGGAGGCCCCCTTAAGAGAAGGTGCTTAGGTTTGGAGAAAAGAGGCAGCAATTACGAAAATAAAAGCTCTTGCACTGCAAGAATTTTCATCTCTCCAGTTTCCATGGAAACCAGCCTCAGCCTCCTCCTCCTCCTCCTCTTCCTCCCCCTCCCTCCCCCTCCTGCTCTGCAGCACAATACGACAGAACGAAAGGATTCTCACAGAAGAAGAAAAGAGGAGGAGAAACTTTCTGTCTTTTGTGTTTCTGACGTGAAGCAGCTGACAGGAAGTGACTGGAGCTGTGTCGACCAATCACAGCTCAGCAGCCGGGTCATGAAAAGCAGAGGAAGAGTCGACGCCATGTTTGAAGTCAAAGTCAGATAATGAACGAGTTTATTCATCCACTGCCTCTAAACACGCTCAAGTAGAATCTGGTTCTAATGACTTTACTGGAGTCAGACTGGAGAACAGCGCCCCCCATGGAGGAAGGCTGTTACTACAACAACACCAGCTACTCAGCATGGTTCTGCTTCATCATTAGTTTAACATAGATAAGATAAAGTGAACTTTTAATAGAGTCAGTAGAGTCTAATAGAGTCTCTGATCAGTGTCTCTACTGTCTCTAATGCTTGTTTCAGATGCTGGGAACTCTCACTGCTGTTCCCATCAAGGTGCCTCAAGTCAGCTCCCTGCATCGGCTGGCAGGACAAGCAGCCACCGTGCTACCTCAGGTAAGACGGACAGGAGACAGGGGACAGAGACAGAGACAGACAGGGGACAGGGAGACAGACAGGGAGACAGACAGGAGACAGGGGACAGAGACAGAGGACAGAGAGAGACACAGACGGAGGACAGATCCAAACTGTTCCTGTTTCCAGGCAGATGATTGACTTTGATCACATGACTGACAGACTCATTCTGATTGGTCCTCAGCACATGGTCATGTTTTTAATCAGTTCAGGTCAGACGATGGTTTAAATGTTAAAATAATTTAGTTTTATTTCTTTGAATCATCGTAACTTTTAATATTTTAACATTTAGATAAAGAGACGTTAAAGTGAATGAAGCTGATGTTTGAGTCAGAGTCCAGCAGGAGGCAGCAGAGAGTCACAGACATTAAACATGTGTTTACTCTGATCAGCTGTGTTTAGCTCCTCCCCCTGGCGTCAGAGCGCTGATGGTTGTGCTCCGTCCTCAGGTCAGGCCAAAGACCCAGATCCCCGACAGCCTTCCTCACGGCCCCTGCCAGGAGCTGCAGCCCGTGGGCCTCCAGAGGGCCACCGCCGTGGTCAGTCCTAAGAGCCAGGGGCCCACGCTGCCCACCGCCAACAGCACCTTCAGCCCGGAGCACCAGCCCAACGGACAGAGCGACGCCTCGCCGCCCTCGGCCCCGTCGGGGGGCCCGGACGCCGGCGGCCCCGCCCAGCACGCGTCCGCGGGGCCCGGGGTAGCATACGCCATCATCGCCGCCTCCCCCGCCACCGGCAACGGGGTGTCGACCGTCAGCGAGGCCGTCAAGGTGACGAGTAGAATCAAACTTTATTTAAACGTCTCAAAGAACAAATGCTTCTAATGACACGTCTGCTCACAGGTGATCATCATCCAGCCACAGGCCCCCAGCACCGACGGCTCCCCAGGGGCCCAGGACGAGGCCCCGCCCACACCCAGGTCCCCCAAGACAGAGGAGGATCCAGAGGTGACACTTTACTCTTCATCATCAGGAGACGTTACATCATCATCATCATCATCATCATCACCTTCTTCTTCTCCTCCACAGAAAATTGCCTTCATGGTCGCTCTGGGCCTCGTCACCACAGAACACCTGGAGGGTCAGTCTACCTGAACCATTAACCTGAGCGTCCTTGTTGTCCTGTTGCATTGTGGGAGCTGTAGTTTATCTGATCAGTCACCTCTCTCACTCCATCACTCAGAGATCCAGACGAAGAGGCAGGAGAGGAAGAGGAGAAGCACAGCTAACCCAGCGTACAGCGGCCTGTTTGAGCCAGAGGTCAGAGACACGATGACGTCACCGCCGAGTGTCCGTCAGTCTCTGCTGCTGCTTCTTCTGATGATTGTGTCTCTGTGTCTCTGCAGCGTAAACGTCTGGCGTCTCATTACCTGAACAGCTCGCTCTTCCTGTCAGCACGAGGTAACGTCACTGATACCAGCACCATGTTCTAGAGACAATAGAACCAAAGAACCACAGTGTTCCACGCTGATCCCACTACACTGTTTATCCTGCATCATCACATTCTCACCAAGGCATGCTACACGTCAATGCTAAGCTAACTGTCACTACTAGCTGGCTACTGTGTATTCTTACCTGTAGTACCACCATTAGACCACTAGATGGAGCCCCTGGACGCTAGTTGACAGGTTTCAGTCCTGGTCTTTCAGTCCTGGTCTTTAAGTCCTGGTCTTTAAGTCCTGGTCTTTCAGTCCTGGTCTTTCAGTCCTGGTCTTTCAGTCCTGGTCTTTCAGTCCTGGTCTTTCAGTCCTGGTCTTTCAGTCCTGGTCTTTCAGTCCTGGTCTGGTTGTGGGTCGGTCAGGTCTGGACCAGCTGACCTTTAATCTCGTGCACGGCTTCAGCTCTAACCTGCCACTAACTCTGCTCTGCTTCCATTACATGCTAGACTCTGAGGATTTCTGCTGGAAGGTAGGTCACATGACTTTGTAACCGTGGACTCGTCTCAGAGACGCGTTGTCCAAACGTCCATGAGCTAAAGCCGCCGTCCTGTGTTGTCAGGAGGACGTGGAGCATGACGACCACTGTGCCATCTGTAAGGAGGACGGTGAGCTGCAGCCCTGCCACAACTGCCCCCGAGCCTTCCACCCCAACTGCCTCCACCCGCCCCTCAAGACCCCCCCCAGAGGCCCCTGGTACTGCCCCAAGTGTCAGAAGAAGGTATGAAGCTCCAGGATGATCCGGGTCTCTGGTCACAGTCAGACCTGATCCTCACGCTGCTCTGGTTTCTGTTCTACAGGTTCTCAACAAGGAGAACATGTCATGGCCTCAGAACTTTGTTCAGTCCTACGTTACACACAAGACGGGTGAGAAATGATCCAGTTACTTTATTAAACTAAAAGATTTAATCACTAAGACGACGATTTAAAACCATGTTTGTTTGTTTCAGTGAGAGAAGAAGAGAAGAGACGACTGATGAGGAGAAACAACGAGCTGAAGAAAGAATGTGCTCATCTGGAGGAGCAGGACGACAAGCTCAGCCACACGCTCAAAGTAAGCTAGGCTAGGCTAGGCGTTAGCATCACTGATAGCATCTGATAGCATCACTGATAGCATCTGATAGCATCACTGTTAGCATCTGCTAGCGTCACGGTCTGTTCCTGAAGGTTGATGAATAAAGTTGTCTTGTGATGCTAAGCTAACAGGAAGTTTCCGTCCCTGTGTCCTGTCCACAGCAATGCATGGACGTGAGGGAGCGGCTGCTGGGTCAACAGAGAGACGCCACGGCGTCGCTGGACCGCCTCAAAGCTCTCATCAAGCTCATCCAGCGGGAGCAGCTCATCCAGGTCACCATGACGACCACCGCCACCATCGCCGCCTCCCTGCTCTCTCAGTCCTGGATCAAACCCACCAGCAGCGCCGCCGCCCCGGGACCCTCCACCACCGCGCCCCTGCAGACGAGCCACGCCCACAGCCAGGACGACGGCAACAACTAGCCCCGCCCACTCGCCCAGACCCCACCCACCCCCAGTTCTTAGGGCAGCGATGATGACCCCTCCCGTCCGTCCGTCGATGGGACGCAGCGAGGCTCCACCTGATTCAAGTATTTTTTAAACCCAACACCTACAGTGCTTACGAGATTTCTTTTTTTAAGTTGTTTTCTATTTATTCTTGGCCTTAATGTATTTATTACCAGGAGCTAGCGCTGTGGCGGCGGCGCTGTGGCGGCGGCGCTGTGGCGGCGGCGGCGCTCCACCAGATGTTTCCCTTTTTTAAACACAGGTATAATTCTTGTTGTGCGCTGAGAGAGCGAGCGGTAGAGTTAGACTGTACAGCGATATATCGAGTAGATGTTTGTTCTCATTCTCCTGCGAACAATGTTTTTGCCATAAGAATTCAGGAAATGTTTTTTCATCGTGTATGTGAACGCATACGAGCCTTCAAACAAACAGAGGAACTTTTTCAGTATTAATAGAGTTAAAGACGTCAAAGAAAAAAGTATTTAAGATAAAAAAGTACAGAAATTAGCATTTCTAGTGGAGATTTTAGTATTTTCATGCTGATGCCTGTTGATAAATGTAAGTTTGGAGTATTCAAGGGGATCACTGTACATATGCTGTATTATTATCTTCATCATCATCATCATCATCATCATCATCTCGGGTTTGTTCGGTTTTCAAACTTTACGGGAGTCACACCTTTGAAGCCGAGTCGCTGCTCGTTTAAAACTCTTCTCTGTGATGGAAACAAGCTAATGCTAATGCTAAAGCTAAAGCTAACGAGTCATGTGATTCAGTTTTTAAGATCAAATTTGTGAAAAACAAACAAAAAACTAAAAACGTTGCTTTCTGAAAAACTGGAACCAACGAGGTTTTAGCGTTTTTATCTTAAAAACATAAAGTTTTTTAATTATTCGTAAACTAAAAACACGCTGAACGCAGTAGAAACAGTTTGAGCGGTTAGCCTCAGAGCTAGCTGATCTGTTTGACTCCATCACAGGAAACTAAACGTTTAAACGAGCGTCGACCAAAGTGTCGTTTGTTCCCAGCTGCACTCGAACACATCGCAGGCGTCCGGTCGGTGTGATGCATCCTCTCCGTCCCTTCCCCCTTTAACCAGTATAGAAAATATGCCAAAAACCTTTTTCTTTGTCTTTGTACTGGGACCCATCACCTACCAAGAACGTCTCCACAGCTTTGCTTTCCCTCCCGCCTCTTTTATATTTTTTTAATCTTCTTTTGAGCCGTTAATCCGACAGATGAACACTGCCTCAAGTACAAATCATCTCCAGGTTTCTCGTCTTTGTTGCGTCTTATTTTTTTATTTTTTTAAATGAATCAGAAATGGGACAACTCTGTCATACTGCAACAACTCTGACTGTCGCTGGAGCGGCCTGGTTCTAGTCCTGGTTCTGGTTCTAGTTCTAGTTCTGCTCCACGTGTCTTACTAGTCTTCCTGCTGGTCCAGAGAGGTTCCATTTTAGTGTTGCATAGATTTTCTTTTACCTGTCGTCACCTGTCAGTCGAGGTGCAGGTCTCTGATGCACAAACATGAACAAATGGTTGGAAAGTAAAAAAAAAAAATAAAGAAAAAGAAAAAATGCCTTTTATCAAGAGAAGAAGAAGAAGAAAGCCGTGACGTTCACGCTGAGAGGAGGTGGTTTTCTATTTTAGTTTGAGTCATATCCAGGTCAGCGCAGTCTGAATGAAAAGACGACGAGCAATACGACATCAACGTTAACTCTGAAGAAACGTCGGGTTTAAAGTCCACACATCGATCGTGCTGCGTTCAGGTGTTCTACGGTCTGCTGCTACAAACACGTTGAAGCAACGTTTTCCATCCATGACAGAAAAAACATCAATTTATTTAAGTTTCAACGAGTCGATCCTTAAAAGACGGAAACAAAATAAACGGGTCGAGACTAAAGAGAAGACGAGTTAACGTTTAGTTCTCCTTAAAGTCTTCGGCCGTCGGAGGCGTTCAGGACGCGTGGGATAAACGGACTCTGACTATTTAAAGTAGGCGCTTTATCAGAGCACAGAGTCTGGAAGGAGACGGCTGGAGACGGACGAGTCCTGATCAACATGAAAACTGTTCACACTGGAAACGAAACCTGAACCAGATTAAAGAACAGGTGCTGCCTTCAGGTACAGACGTAAAGACGTCATGCTCACACATGCTAACACCAAACCACGAGTTCATTTGAAGGCAGCAAGCTAAATTCATATCTGAATTAAAGGTTTTCTTGTTGGTCTTAAGCCCCGCCCCCTGGCGTCGTGGAAGCTTCCAGGCTCTGACAGCAGATTGAGAAACGTGACCGTTGACCCTGACTTTGCCTTTTACAAAGAATCCAGTCATGATCAGATGAAACCTGGCAGGTTTTATTTGGCTGAATGTGCCATGTGATGCATATCGAGTCCGCGTGCGCGGCGGGGCACCATATCGCTGCGTCGACGCTCCGCCCTCCAAATGAAATCAAATAAATAAATACCCCTTTAAATAAATCAAACCCTCCCTCCGAGCGCACCTCTTCATCCGTTTCTACAAATCTTCTCCGGGAGAAACTGTGCAGTGCTTAAACAGATCTATTTTAATACACGACACGACATTTGAACAAAAAAAAAAAACATTTTTATATTCTTTTATCAAGGAGCAAAAAAATAAAAAAGAAGAAGAGAACATTGGGGTTTTCTATCGTTTCCAGTTCTGCATTCTGACTTCTAGCTTGCAACGTTCGATGTATTCTTTTGCCACAAGGAGGCGACGACGACACGAAGGAGTTTAGACGGAAATGAAAATGTGTGTTGGCTGTGGAAGTAGAAGTTTGTTTGTGAGTAATAAGGGGACTGTCCAGTGGATAGTGTGTATAGGAAAGTGTTTGTCTTAAATATGCCAATGTAGTTTTTTCTTCTTTACGATGCATTAAAGCTGATTGATGGAAGGTGGTCGATGGTTAAAAAGTAGTCTCACCTTTTTGTACCAAGTTCTTACAAAAAAAATGGAATCATTAATAAACAAAGTTCAAGAACAAACGAGTCGACTCCGGCTTTGATTTCATCTCATTTAAAGTTCAGGTGTGAACGAAGCGTCCAGAGCTCACACCTGAGGACCACGCCCCCCCCCCCCAGTGTCTGAAACGACCACAAGCTTCTATTGACTCTTTATTTATTACAGGTAAATAATAGAAACTATATCATCCAGTGACTTTCATTCATTTTAGTGTTTTTCTGAAAATATTATTATTAAAAATGTGCAAAGAAAAAAAATACTTTTATATAAGTTTTACAATAAAAAGATACAAAAATAAAATCCTCAACGCTGTGAAAATGTTTAAAGTAAGAAAATTAGCAAAAGGTCCAAATGTCGTCCTCAGTCTGTTTTTAGGTTCTAAACTTGTGGTTTGTCCGTCTGGTGTCGGGGCTCGTCCTCAGGGGGACATGAGGGGGGGCGGGGTCAGGGAGTTACCTGAGCAGGTGGACAGCGGGAGCCGAAGACGGTGGGGAAGTGTTCGATGAGAATCTCAGTGAAGATGTTGATGGGCGTCAGAGCCGACAGGGAGATGGAGCCGTGACGAGGCCACACCAGGTTAACGCCGAAGACACAGGACAGGTTGGACGCACTCATCTTGTTGATGATGCTCTCCTGAGACACCTGAGACGGACGAGACACAAGTCAACAGCTGATCAAAAGCTCTCAGCACTTATAAAGACAGCGTCGTAGTTCTTAGTGTGACCTGAAGGTGGCAGTGCTGCTTCTGTCCAATGAAGCTCATTATTAAAAGGCTTTTAATTTGAAAGAGTTTACAGGAAGTGATGCAGAGATTAAAATGGAACAAAAGCAGAAAATGTAATTTTATATTTATGAACATTTATGAAAACATGATTTACAAATAAACAGATCAGAGCTACAGTCCTGGCTGGGGACGCATGTGGAGACACGTTTAGAGACCAGGTGGATGGACAGGGGACACCAGGTGAGACCAGGTTTGGTCTGAACAGGAAGTAAATAATAAACATCAACGTACCATGTGGAGGAAACACAGCAGGTATTTGGCCACGATGAAGTTATGCTCAGGAAGACTCTCCATGATCTGTTTACACCTGGTCACCCTCAGACTGCTGTTGACACCTGGACACACAGCAGACGTCGTTAAGACTCTCACCTCTAACGATGATGATGATGATGATGATGAAGGACTCACTGAGGATCTCCTGGACCTGGCTGTAGACTCTGAAGGTGAGCAGCGGCTCAGGAAGTTCTCTGAGGAACGTCTTGAGGATCACAGCAGGAACGTGGACGTCTTGGTACTGCTCAAAGCTCACGGGTTTACCTGGAACCAGGTCACAGCTCATCACAGAGACCCTCTACTAGAACACCACGAAGGAACGTAGGAACTAACACTACTGAGAATAAAACAGAAGAAGAAGAAGGCCCCTGCCGCTGACGGAGGGAGACCCCGCTCACCCAGGTTGTAGAGTTTCTGAAGGTCTTTGATGATCTGAACCCGGACCGAGCGTCTGAAGAGTCCCTCTGTCTTCAGACCTGAAAGACAAGGACAGGTTCAGAGAACTGGAGACACCTTCATCACGCTGACGATGATGATGATGATGATGATGACGTCACCGTTCTGCTTCAGGTAGGACACGGTCTGAGACATGACCGGTGGGATGACGGCTCCTCGGTTCTTCTCTCTGATGCTGAGAGGAAGCAGATGATTGGTTGATTGATTACTGATGGGGGCGGGGCTTAAGTCAGGCAGACACTCACTACTGCAGACTGACTCCAAACTGCTGGGAGGGCAGGGGCGGCCGGCGGGGGGGCACGTTCACTGGGGGGCGGGGGGCGTCTTTCTGGTCGGCTCGTAACTTCTCATCGTGTCTGAGAGAAGAAGAAGAACGTTAGCGACGATGCTACGACGATAAAAGAAGAGAAGAAGAAGAACGTTAGCGACGACGCTACGACGATAAAAGAAGAGAAGAAGAAGAACGTTAGCGACGACGCTACGACGATAAAAGAAGAGAAGAAGAAGAACGTTAGCGACGATGCTACGACGATAAAAGAAGAGAAGAAGAAGCAGAGGAACCTGAGGACTTCTGGAGGGACGATGAGCTGCTCGTAGTTCAGGTGATCTTTAAGTTCAGCCAGGTAGTTCACGTACATCAGCTTCCGTCCAAACTTATGACTGAACACAAAACCACAGAAGAAGAAACGTGTGAACAGGGACAGCACCACTGAAGAAGAAAGTGTGACTGAGAATGAAACCACAGAAGAAGAAGGTGTTTGTACCTGATCAGAGGTTTGAAGATGTTCCAGATGATCCTGATGAAGTTTGTAGGATGAACCACGTAAAGAGTCTTCAGGTTCTTCTTGTATCTGGAGAAACAGTGAATAGATTATAAAGTTTGATCTGAAATGGGTCAGCCTGGGCCGGGGGCGGGGTCAGCCTGGGCCGGCGGGGGGTCAGCTGGGGTCAGCGGGGGGGTGAGATGACCTACTTCCTGTCAAACTCGTTGTAAGCTTCTCGTAACCATTTGACAGACGGCTTGTTGCTGCTCCTCAGGCCGTGATGGAAGTAGACCAGGATGTAGTCCATCTCCACGTACTGGTCCAGAGTGAACTTCAGGTACCTGCAGAAGAAGAAGAAGAACCGTCAACCAGAGAACAAGAGGACCAGGACCAGGACCAGGACCAGGGTCTGAGACGTACTCCAGCAGCCGCCGGTGGTCCAGCTGATGAGACGGAGGAAGACAACAGCTGCTGAAGGTGATGAGCTTCCTGCCGTATTTATCGTCACCTGAAGAAGAAACAGACCAGACGACTTTAACTTGATTGAGACGTGTCATCGTTTGGTCTGAACAGCTGTTTGACATGAAACATCTGGAAGCTAGAAAATGTTTCAACTGGAAGAAGATTAAAGATTTAAAATGATTCTGTCTTCGTCTCCGTCCTAACCTTCCTCCATCATTTACGTTTCATGTTTTTTAGTTTGTGATCGTTTCTCATTGGACGCTGTATTAGCTGGTGTGTTGCCACGGTGACCGACCTGAGACCTGGATGATGCCGTGTCGGGCCACGTCGTAGTACGGGTGGGACAGGTCGAGGCTGACAGTGGAGACGGGGACGTCTGACGGAGCGTCTGGGACGTCTCTGTCCTCATTCTGCTGAAGTTCTGTTCACAGTTAAAGCAACGTTAGCTCGCTGCACGTGTCTGTAGCAGCTAACCATGCTAACATGCTAATTAATGAATGGAGACATGACTCAGACCAGAGACCCACAGACGTCTAAGCTCCTCCCACTCCTTCCTAAATCATTTTATCTGTGACGGAGCGGAGCCAGAGGTCTGGGTGGAGACTCTGAGGAAGTTAGTCATAAACACAGTGGAGCTGATAAGAGACAGGAAACGACCTGAAGCAACAAAAGACTCGTTTACATCAACACAGAGACGGAAAAGGCCACTGTGAACGTCCCCCGTGAACGTCCACGGTGAACGTCCACGGTGGACGTCCACCGTGGACGTTCAGTCGTCTCCGTGAGACTCTGCTGCTTTAACTCTGACAGACGTAGAAACAGGAAGTCAGATCATTAATGAGTTTAGTCAACATCTAATCACAGACTGGAGGCTTCAAAGAAACTACAGAACAAAACCACAGAAGAAGAAACTACTGAGAAAACAAAACAATGAAGAACCTGACTGAGAATAAAACCACAGAAGAAGAAACAGTGCAAACAGCCTGAAGCTAAACTGACACACTTCTTCTTCTTTGGTTTTACTGAGACTCTGACTGTCAGAGACACTGGAGGAACCACAGAAGAAGAAGAATCCAGCTACAAACCAAATAAATAAATAATAACTCAGCCAGAAGCTAAACTGACGTATTTGTTCTTCTTCTGTGGTTTTACTCTGACGACACAGACGTGGATCTAAAGCTCCATCAAAACCTGATGATGTGACCTCAGTCCTCATGAGGAGGTGGTCTTACCTCTGACCTCTGACCCTGAGAACAAGTCCAGTTCTAACTAAAGATCAGCTTCATTGGATCAACACGTCTCCATGGAGACCAGATCAAATGATGTGACCAGATCACCTGTGTCCACACTGACTCCTCCATGTTCCTCCTCACCTGACATTCATGTAATATTAGAGGTTGCCATGGTTACCACTCACCTATGTCAGCCAGCTGCTCCAGCTCTGAGGTGGAGGTCATCTCTGGAGGAACAACACTGAGTCAAAAACATGAACCTTTAACCATTAAACATCTGTTTCTCTTTAATAAATGAGAGTAAAGTTAATTAATGAGTCTAAACATCAGCTAGCTAACAGCTGCCGGACGAGCAGCCGCTAATAACATCATTAGCATATTAGCAAACACCTGAGCGCTTTGATTAAACTCCATAAAACCAGCGTTTAACGCGAGAACACGGTCATATCTCCTCTTTACACGCGCGCTCCCTCCGCGTGCCCCGGTACCGGAGCCGGTGAGGAGCCGTGATTCGGTCCAAGTCTCACCTGAAGCCGCAGGTTTGACGCTGACGTCAATGAAAAGTCGGACAGGTAAAAAGTTGATCCAAACTTCCTCCAGACCGCCGCACTCTGCCGCTCTGCGCATGCGCAGAGAGGAGCCGCTCAGGAGCTGTTTATACTGGAAAAGAATAGAAACACACTTCCGGTTTGTTTAAACTTTATTTAAACCTTTCAGTGAAATATTAACATTTAAAATCAATCTACACCAAAATATACACTGATAAATATAAAATTAATATAATATACTACATTAAAACTGTAAAACATTAATTTAAATAGATAAATACACTCAGTGTCCAGTTCATTAGGTACAAACTACAGCAAACCTGAACTAAATATTATTTCCATGAAGGTCCTAGCATTAGAATATTTCAACCTTTTAAATCATTACATTTTATGTAATTTCAGATTTAAAAAAAAAGAAAAGATTTTAAAGCAAAAATAAACAAATTAAAAAAAGAAGAAGAATTAGACGGAACTTCGGGTAAACATAAAAATTAAAATAATTACCAATAAGAAACTAAATGAAGTTAGAGACGTTCGTGTTTTATAAAACAGAATAACACAAGAGAATATTACTTATTCTCACAAAATAAATACATAACTAAATAATCTGATCTATTTTATAATCTATCGTCTCATTTCATTAAGTAAACTAGAGAGAAGCTGTGATCTCTATTAGAGGCAGATATTATGAATGTGAGAAAGAAAACTCACAGAAGAAGAAGAAGAATCTACGACTGATCAAAATCACATCAACAGTTAAAGTTTGAATCTGATAAAACTAAATGTTTCTTGTCAGACTCTGATGATTTAAACCTGTGAAAGCCTGACACCTGCTGGACACGAGCTGTAAAAGACTCAGTTTATACTGAGACACTTAATATTTATAAAAACTCTTCAGAGCTTCATCAGGAAAAATTCATTTGAAATGAAATAAAGTCTAGTTCATGTTGCATTCTGGGTAATTCCACTATATGTTGTATGAATAATTTTAGTGTTTCTAGTGTTAAACTGAATAGTTTATTAGAGGTGGTCCAGACTGATAGTGTTTAGAAACCAAATTACCTTTAACTTATCATCTACGTCCTCCTGTGTCTTTATTTCTCGTCTCTTTTCTCGACTTTTTGGAGGAAAGAAGTGGATTATTATTCTGACAGCCTCTAAAAAAAAAAATAAAACCCTGGAGGGGAGGATTTACTCACAAACAAATTCAAATGCAAAGCTGACACCGACTCTGAGGAGGAGGTTTAGTCTGTTGGCGTGAAGCCAGCGGTCGAACAAAGACACGAGTCAGAGCGAAGGGAAACAAAGAGACTCAGAGGGATTAGCACCGATGGACGGCTAATTTAACTTTCATCTGTCATATTATTACAGAGAGGCATCAGTCAGACGCGTTTTATTAGCTGATATTAGCTGATATTAGCCGATAGCTCAGGCTCTAGTGGCTGATGTACTGTCTTATATAACAGAGGAGGGGGTGGTGGCGTTCCTCAGGGTACCACTCTGGATCCTCTGATGTTTTACTTTAACAAAGCAGCATCGTGTCAGGATGTGATCGTATAATTTAGATTTTGGAGCTTTGACCTGTTTAATCTTTTCTTCATCCATTCATCCATTAAACATTCATCCATTCATGTGTTCATTATATTTCCTCCATGGTTTTTAAAGTCATAATTTAATTCATTTATCTTCTTTGTCGTCTTTTCTTGCAGCTGGACCAGAATAATAATCTAAAACAGAACATATTATTATTATTATTGTACTTATCAGCTCAGAGCAGCCTCCTCCCTCACGTATTAAACTCTGGTTTTATTCTGAATAAACTACATGTGGAGCAGCAGAGACGATGAAGAGAGGAAAGATAGAAAGCGTTGTGATATGGTGCTCTGTGATTATGCAAATGAAGAAAGTACGTTGGGAGTATGTGACCCACATATGGATGAGAATAACGATGAGCTCACGATGAGCCGTGACACCTCCACACGACGTAGGATCAAGACCACCACCCTAAATTATTTAACATTTATTATTTAACAGAGAAACGTCTGAGTTTATGTTTGTTGGTGAAACTAAAACTAGACTGAGATCAGTGATTTAAATCAATGAAAGAAAAGACAAAAGAGATTCATGAGAGAAAGACAGCGGGGGGGGGGGGGGGGTAAAACTGGATCTGACTGAAACAACGTTCAGACTGATTATTCATCATCATCATTAAATGAACCAGAACCTGTGACATTAACATTATAAACTGATTATCTTCCGTGTTAATCCGTTCATTCAGATGACACCATGAACTCTAGATTCTTAATCAAACCTGATTCTGTTTCACACAAACGTCCAGAAAATAAAAGATGAAATAAGAAATAAAAACCTGGTACAGATCTGGTTCTGGTCCTGGTCCTGGTTCTGTCCCTGGTTCTGGTCCTGGTCGGTTCTGGTTCTGTTTGGTCTGTTGGTCCTGGGCCTGTTTGGTCCTGGTCTTGGTCTTGGTCTTGTTGGCCTCCTGTCTGTTCGGTTCTTGTGTTGGTCCTGGTCTGGTCTTGGCCTGTCCTGGTCCTGGTCCTGGTCCTGGTCCTGGTCCCGGTCCTGGTCCTGGTTCTGGTTCTGGTCCTGGTCCTGGTCCTGGTCCTGGTCCTGGTCCTGGTCTTGTCCTGGTCCTGGTCCTGGTCCTGGTCCTGGTCCTGGTCTGTCTCTGTGCTGTGTTCAGACTCGTCCTGTCTTGTGTCTCATCGTCCAGCAGATGTCAACGTTGCAGCAGAGCGTCTTTAGTCCAGACCTGAAACCATGAGAGTCAAGACTGAGCTCCACACCAAGACCTGATCCCTGAGGAGGCCGGGACCAGAGGGACCAGGACTCAAGGTCAGAACTGGACCGGTGTACCTAATTATCCTTCAGCTCGTTAACTATGAACTGATCTGACTCACGTTTGTTTCAGCTTCATTCAGGCTGAACAGGAGAAAGTTTTCATTTGGAGAAACTCTTGATGAAGGTGAAAGGGACAGACGGGGCCTCAGGGGCCTCAGGGGCCTCAGGGGCCAGATCTGTTTCTCTGGCTTCCTTCATCCTAAAGCTGTGATGAGCTGAGTCTGCAGCGTCTTCCTGAACAGGACCAACGCTCAGAGACACTCTGCTGAGGATTAACAGCCTCTCCATCAACACATGAGCTGAATAATTCTGTCACTGGTCACATTTATGGACAAACTGTGATCAGAGAGACGAAAAGAAAAATGTTTGAGCTGCAGCCGTGAACAGCTGATCTGATCCAAACACACCAGGCCGAGACAGCGTCCTCCTTCCAGAGACAGCGTCCTCCTTCCAGAGACAGCGTCCTCCTTCCAGAGACAGTGTCCTCCTTCATGTCCTCCTTTCCTCCCTGGAGCTTCTTGTTTTACTCGTTAAGCCGTTTGAGTTAGAGACGACATCAAAGCTGAGCTGCAGCCTCCGACTCTAATCTGCCTCTTTACTCTTTACGCGTCTCAGAGAGGACGCTGATGTCTCAGAGAGGACGCTGACGTCTCAGGGAGGACGCTGACGTCTCAGGGAGGACGCTGACGTCTCAGGGAGGACGCTGACGTCTCAGGGAGGACGCTGACGTCTCAGGGAGGACGCTGACGTCTCAGGGAGGACGCTGACGTCTCAGGGAGGACGCTGACGTCTCAGAGAGGACGCTGATGTCTCAGGGAGGACGCTGACGTCTCAGAGAGGACGCTGACGTCTCAGGCTGACAGAGGACAAAGCTAATAAATGAGTTTGTCCATCAGCAGAGCTCAGTGTGTCTTCAGAGAGCAGAGACAGATAAAGACTCGTCCTGGTCATTAATAATTATAATCTCCTAATTATAAAATAATTAGATTAAAACCATTTAGTCCATTTACGTGTGATTCATTCTCTACGTCCACACTTCACACTCTGCTTACTGTCCACGTCCTGGGACAGACGTCTGAATGTCCATCTGTCCTTCTCCACCCTGATCCAGCTCAGCGTCTGTTCATCTGACTTTTAAAGACGTTTAACATCAGGGCTGACGTGAGACGCCCCGTGGTCCACGTCTTCATCGATCGGGACACTTAACATCAGTCCCCCTCGTCCTCGGCTCAATAAAGCTCAGAGCTCATGATGGGACAATGATGGACGGTGTTGTTAGAGGACGGGGGACGGCTCGGTCTCTACGGGACAAACCACAGGTCGTCTATCTGAGTCATGGGGGGACGTTTCTGTTCCTGATGGATCAGTGGAGGAGGACAGGGGACGGGGGACGGGACACTTTGATTTAACCTCAGCAGGTTAATGATGTTTTTAAAATTATATATTTATGATTTATTCAACTTTAAGATGAACTAAAAAGAGACTAAAAGGTCAAATATTAACTCTGAGACGTCTCCAGGTGAGAACGTCTTTAGACGCTCCACTGGTCTGAACATGATGCTGAGGATCTGAAAACCATCAGAGCCAAAGAGGCTGAGGCTGAATGAGACGTAAAGTCAATGAGATGCTGATGTAGCTGTGAGGAAGGTGGAGTCAGGTCCTGGACGTGAGGCTGTAAACGTTGACATCATTCCAGTGGATGAGTCTCCAGCTGGTTTAAACTCATCCGACCTCGTCCTCTCTCAGGTGTGAAGTGTTTTTCTCCAGCTCGTCCTCACATCCAGTGAAACTTAATCCTCCCACGTTTACATCGTCTGACACCAGCCTGGAAACACTGAGGCTCAGAAACTCAGAGGAAGATCCTCACATTAACACCAGGTATGATCTGGTCTCTAGAGTCCAGGTGTGAACACTGATTTTAAAAGATCCTGGTTTTGGAGCTGAAACTAAAATAGAAACTAATCTGAACTAGAATCAACTCAGGAAATGAACCTTCTTTCTATCCTTGCTCCTCCCCTCCTCTCTTCATTCCTTCCGTCCTTGTCCCTTGTCTTTCTTTCCATCTTTTCTTTCTTCTCTAAATAAATCAGATGTTCTCATGTGAGAGTGTTTCCATCTGGTTCCTCCTAAATGTGGATCATGTCTCCAAGTCACCAAGCAGCTGTTGATGGTTCTGATCCAGTGGTAGGTAGAGATCCATTAATATTCTACTGACCACATGATGGCGCTGCTGCTCATTTACAGACACACTGAGATCACATCTACAGAGCTGGCTGGGGACGCATGTGGAGACACATTAAGACCAGGTGGATGGACAGGTGAGACCAGGTGAGACCAGGTGAGACCAGGTGAGACCAGACTGATCAGATTCTCAGCCTCACGTTTGTGCATTCAGCTCTAAAACCATAACCCTTCATCATGTTCTCTTTCTAAACCTTTAGAACATAAAGACGTGTCCTCAGTTCTACCTTCAGTCCTTCAAACAAAGCTGCACTTTTAGATGAAACCTTCTTTTTTCTGAGTAATTGCTGACAGGAAACAAACTGCAGGGTGTGTCCGGCCTAATGTTGTTTACTCAGGAAGAGGCAGCCACTTGTCTGCAACATGTAGAATGAGGAAATAACAGCAGCGCCGTGTTTGCCCTGCTTATTCACGCTCATTATGTTTCTTTCCATCCCGAGCGAGGCTGCGGCGCTGCTGTCTTCCTGCCAAAGCCTCGGCCTGGTTGCAGTTGGCAGCTCGTCTCAGGCGGCGCTCCAATGTTCGCCCAGCACCTGTCGGCCGTGACGGGACAGAACGGCCTTTGTTTCTACCTGAGGGGCAAACATGCAGAGAGGCTTCATAGCTGAGGAGTCAGAGCTGAAGCAGGAACAGGAACCTCTCATGGTTTCATTTGAGCTTTTCTTGACTGTTCTGTTTATTAAACGACTAAAACTGAACCTGTGGCTTGTTTTTATCTGATGAAAAGCAAAAAAAACTCAACTATTTAAATGACGTGCAGCTAAAACCTGCTACCTTAGCATGGAGCTAATGTTATCTGCAAACCAACATTAAGCTAAGGCTCAGGCTAAGTGGTTAGCTAAGCTAGCTGTTGCAGCTTCAGGTTTTGCTCCGGACTCAGATTCAGTGGATTTTCTCCTACGAGGCGTAAAGGCCGAAGCATGTTGTAGATGAATACCAGGCGTCTGTGATCATTTCCACAGCAGAATACTTTCTCCTGAAATACACTCGAGGAACGACTAAAAATAACCGAGATCCCACCAGGAGCCTGAGCTGTGCCAGAATCATTCCACCTCCAGGTTTACTCATAAAAACGGTCCACGCGTCTCAGAAGCTTCGCTCATTAAAACCAGATCTGAGTCTAAACGTGAGCTGAGGGGTGCGGTGGTCTAAACTAGTCTCCTCTGAAGATGACCAGGCCGCGCTGTAGGACGTCCTGGAGGGAGATTTAAAAAGTGACTGAGCTTCAGTTTACGTCTTATTTATCAGCCTTAGCATCACTGTTAGCATCACTATTAGCATTTCCTGCAGCATTACCATTAGCATTGCTAGTGCATCATTATTATCAACACTATTAGCATTACCATTAGCACTAACATTACAATCACCTGTAGCATCACCATTAGCATCACCATTAGCATCACCATTAGCATTGCCAT
>SRSE01000560.1:0-36915 GCA_005024645.1 Planiliza haematocheilus | reverse complement strand
AAGAGGAGGAGGAGGAGGAGGAGGAGGAGGAGAGGAGGAGGAGGAGAGGAGGAGAGGAGGGGAGAGGAGGAGGGGAGGAGGAGGAGGAGGAGGAGAGGAGGAGGGGAGGAGGAGGAGGAGGAGGGAGGAGAGGAGGAGGAGGAGGAGAGGAGGAGAGGAGGAAGAGAGGAGGAGGAAGAGGAGGAGAGGAGGAGGAGGAGGAGGAGGGGAGGAGGGAGGAGGAGGAGGAGGAGGAGGAGGAAGAGGAGGAGGAGGAAGAGGAGGAGAGGAAGGAGGAGGAGGAGGAGGAGGAGGAGGAGGAGGAGGAGGAGGAAGAGGAGGAGCGGAAGAGGAGGAGGAGGAAGAGAGGAAGGAGGAGGAGGAGGAGGAGCAGGAGGAGGAGGAGGAGGAAGGAGTCACATGTAGCAGAAGCCCCTGATGTGTCTCCGTCTCCAGAGAGGACACGTGTCTCTGTTCTACCTGCAGCTCGTCCTGAGCTCCATCACCGTGTACACCGTCAGCCTCAGCTCCCCCAGCTCGATGCGGTGTCCCTGGATGATGATGTCACTGCTGAGCGCCAGCTGCCTGACGCGTGGCGACGCCGACAGCTCCAGACCCGACAGCAGACAACCCGACGGGACGTCCAGAGGACCCTGGTGGACGGTGGACAGGTAGATCTGGACTTAAAGACAAACGCGTCACGCAGCAGGACACAAACCTCCAGCTCAAACATCCTGACCTGTAGGTGGCAGTGCTGCACCACCGCTCCGGTCGCCACGGCAACGTCTCCCTCCAGGACGCTGTTGATGACCCGACCCCGTCGCTGACCCGGCTCTGTCTCTGAGGGGAAACAGGAAGCAGAGCGGCGTTAACGCGTCACGCCTTCAGGAGACGACAACGAAAAGGGACAGGAAGTCACCTGGACGTGAGACAGAGTGCTCGTCTGCGTCCAATCACGCGTCAGCCGCTCGATGTGTCGCCGCCCGGACAGAGTCAGGTAGTCATAGCAACCACCTGGGACGTACGCTGAGGACCAGAGATTTATTATTTATGTGTTTATGTAATATTGGCTCACTTTCCTGGGACGGCTGCCCCGTCTCCAGTCCACGTAGACTTAGCTTAGCTTAGCTTAGCTTAGCGTAGCTTAGCATCAACATCCTTCCTCATTATGTTGCTGCCTCCAGAACGAGGAGGACACCCACCCAGACTGAGGGGAGCTCCTCTCAGGATCCTCCACAGCTCTGTCCTGCCGCTCCTCACCGTCGCCCCCCGTGGTCCGGACGCTGAACTGCAGCCGACTCGCTCCTCGTTCACAAACTGGATCTGGTTCTGGTCCAAGCAGAGACACTTCAACACGTCCAGGAAGAGGGACATCTGAGGAGACC
The DNA here is from genome assembly GCA_005024645.1 of Planiliza haematocheilus. Lineage (NCBI taxonomy): Eukaryota > Metazoa > Chordata > Actinopteri > Mugiliformes > Mugilidae > Planiliza > Planiliza haematocheilus. The sequence continues at coordinate 35,551 of SRSE01000560.1, read as the reverse complement.
AGTCATTGTTATTATTCTCTTTATATCTGAACTTTTCTTTTAACACTTTTAAACTCATGAGCTTGACTCATCGATGACTTTTAAGTATTTAGGCTCCTCCTCCGCTGACACACATGGACGGGTGGCGCTCACCTGGAGGGGCGGAGCTCCAGAGTCCAGGCCCAGGTAGGTGCATCCGTCCAGAGGAGGCGTGACGTGAGTCTGCAGTAGCTTCTCTGACACTGAGCGGCTGAAGAAGACCGGACCAGACACCTGCAGACGGACACAGGACATTTACAGCGCTGGGACGTCCCAGTGGCTTACGGGTGCGTTTGATTTGACTTCACAGGACAAGAAGGAGGACACACCAGCGGGACCTTCCCATCAGACATCACGGCCTGTTGGATCTGCTCCCTGGTTCCTCTGTAGACGATGTCTCTGACCCGACCCTGTGAGACATCAGTCACCACGTCACCAACAAACCGACAGGACAAACTCAGAGACGAACCGAGACAGAGACAAACTGAGACAGAGACAAACTGGGACAGAGACAAACCGAGACAGAGACAAACTCAGACAGAGACGAACTGAGACAGCACCTGTGAGTCCGACAGGTAGACCCCGTGATCAGCGGCGTAGGAGACGTCGCCCGGCAACGCCAGGACCCGGACACCTGAGAAAACCGTCCCAGGACAAAGCTGAAGCGCAGACGGGAGGATTTTAACGTCACAGGTTTGATTTAAAACACTTTAACGTTTAATGTTTAACGAACTGACGACACACAGACCGAAGTCAGGAGGGACGCTGAGGACCATGTCTGTGCTGCAGACCCAAACACCGGGAGGAGAACCAGGACAGATCTGAATCAGACACAAAGACAAAAAGTAAAAAACTAGAAGGAGGAATGAGGAGCAGGAGGAGAAAGGTTCTGACACCAGGAGACATCGTCTCTATAATATAATAATGTGTCTGTAGCAGACCTGGGAGCTGAGGCGGTCCAGCAGCAGGTCGAGGACGCAGACCGGGGCCTGGACGTCCCGGTCGGGCTCGTCCTGGGGCAGCCAGCAGAACGCTCGGCTGCAGGAGCTCCAGGGAAAATCTCGCCCCTGAACCGAGAAGAACCGGGCCGTTAAAAATAAAAGGTCACAGAGAATCAGAGCGGATGGTTTCTCTGCTGGACTCACCGTGTGGAGGATCAGGATGTGAGCGTCGTCCAGGACGTCGGCCGTGACCACCTTCAAAACGAGACCATGGACATAAGACCTTCATTAAGGGCCCCCAGCTTTGACCAGGTCTAGTGAGGATGCTCCTCCTGGGGCCCCACTAGACTCTAGATACAGCGCATGCTAGGCTAGTTAGCGTTCACTGGTTTATGAGGAGCTGAAACTCATCAAATGACTGAGACTAAGCAGAGACGTGATGGAGGACAGTAAATGAAATGTTCCTGTTTCTGTGAAAGGCTCAGACATAAACATGTACGGTTTAATACTCTGGTTCATGTGTGTCCTCATCACTTCACCGTGTGTCCTGCTCTGCTGCTCAGGTGTTCAGCCGCCACCAGCAGAGCATTCAGCGTCGCTCCTCCGCTGCCCAGGGGCTCCTGGCGGTCCCGCACCGTTAAAACCAACGCACCCTGAGATAGAGTCCCCCGCTGCTGCCTCAGCTCCAGCTCTGACACAAACACAAAAACACAGCAAATACATTTCACCTGGTTCCATTAAATTATTCTGATTCCACATTTTAAACAGTTAAAAAACGTTTAATCAGACTCGAATCAAAGCCTGTTCCTCCTCTGTCTGATGTTTTATCAGGTGTTTCTATTATTTTGTCCACCCTCTCACATCACTAAAGCAGCATTAACTCCGCCTTTGTGAGTCGTCTGTGTCTCTAAAACACAGCACTCTCCCTGACGCGCATTGATCTACATTAAACTTGTCCATCAGCGACACCTTCAGGCGGATCAGTGTAACTGCAGAGGAAACGGCTCAAAGATCGTAGAATGAGCAGATGCTCCTCACCTCTCTGAAAGGAGTACACGCTGTCTTTGTGTTGGCAGGTCAAAACGACCACCGTCCACCGGAACCCGCCGCCCTCCGACATCTTTTAGCGGCTCACAGTTAAACCGAATCTCCGCGGAGGTCACGGATAACTCCGGTTAACGGTTACCGACCACAGCAACGGCGACACGGATCACTAGCTAACCAGTTAATGCTAGCTGCAGCCGCGGAGGCAGCGGGCGGAGTTAGCCGAGCAGGAGACTGATAGAAGTAAAACTAACTGAGCCAGTTTACGTAAAAGTATAATTAAAACTTTTCAAAGTGAAACAGTTTAGTAAAAACAACTTCAGACGTTGTTTCTGTTTCTGTTCGCTCCGTCCGTCCGCGGCCCTTTGACCGCGCAGGCTTCCGTAGGATGCAAACTGTGGCGTTAGATTTTAAGCTTTGGACCTCTCGACGAGGCGGAGCGGTGATGGTCACAGGCAACAAGACAAGGAAGTCTGGACGAGGCGGAGTTTAACGAGTTAAACCATTAAATTAAAAAGCCAACGTTAAAAGTTCAGGAAGTTATGAACGGAATTAAGATCAACAACAAACAGGCAGCGATTTATTTAACGGGACGTCCCGGTGAACATTAGGAGGCGGGGTCAATCAAAAGTCAAACGAACTTCGGTTAAAATGGTTTAAAAAGTCAAAAAATAATTTAAATTAAGGAATAAAAAAACAGAATGATTACATTTGTGTTAAGTTATAAAGCTTTTTATAATGTAGAACTTATTTCAGATGTAGTCTGACTCATTATTAAAGTTTAAGTAAAACATCAGAACTGAGATAAATAATTAGATAATTCACTTTTACCTCATATCAGGATTCAAAACTCATTTTTAAACCAACTCACATTGTTAAAGTAGCCACTGATCTGATTCAGCTCTAACTTGTTTAATATTCCACTGATCAGTTTAAAATAATGTCACTAGAAAGTCTCTACTGCTTTTACATTTAGTTTTTATTCTCAAGATTTCTACTGAAGTCGTTTTAACCATGAGGTCAATAAAGATCAGAACCAGATCAACACTTTAATAATTAGGACTCAGTTCATCTGATAAATGAACATTTAGAACTAAAAGATGAAGAAGCAGGTTTTTAAAAACAATAGAAAAAGTTTAATGAACTATACAAACTGAAATGAGTAGAATTATATACAGATGTACATTAATACGGGACAGTTCTGAGAGAAGACAGAAAACGGGACAAAGTCTTTATCACTCAGTTGTCCTCCTCCTCGTCCTCAGCGGGCAGCGGCCGGGACCTGAACACAAAACAGATCCAAGAGTTTAAACATGTTTAAAGTTAACAATCAGAAATTAATTCATTAAACCATCTCCAAACCTTTATACGTTCACATTCAACATTAACGTCTTGATTCATTAGAGGAGGACCAGGACGTCTGTTTCTAATAAAATGGACACTGTATATTCTGTCCAACCAGAAGTGGAGGAAAATAAATTGATGCAACTTGGTGTTTGTTCTGTACGAGACAACATCCTGATGTTTGAGCCGAAGACAGAATAACTGATGATCAGCAGCATCATCAGGTAAATGTCATCATCATTTCATCTTCTAGACCCGTTTAGTCCTGTTAGGGGTCACGGGGGTCTGCTGGAGTCTATCCCAGCTATCTCAGGTAAATGTTTGAATCTCTAAATTTGTTTGAATTAAAGTTTATAATTTACTGGTTGATTACAGGAAAACGACTGATAATTAGAAATGTAGTCAAACATTAGAGTTGTAGTTTAAAGGGAAGCTGGAGGAATCAGCAGTAATCAAACACTCATCACTCAGGCTCTAAAAGCTTTGACCAGGTTTTAGTTTATCTTAGTATCGTGTGACGCTGCTGACATACTTCCTGCTGGCCTTAGACATCCCGCTGCCTCCAGCCTCCTCATCATCCTCCACTTCCAGCGGCTTCTGGTTCTCCTTCTCAGGTTTCCTGGGGGGCCCGCCGAAGAAGTCCCCGATGCCCTTCTGCCAGGTGGGGGTGGGACGGGGACACACTGGGTTTCCTCCAGCGTATTTGCCCTTAGCTGTGGATCACAAACGTCCTCAGTGAGTCTGGTCATGTATGCATGTGTTCGTACTGAGAGTGTAGTCAAACTGACCCGGCGTGGTGCACTGACTGCTGGAGGACGCGTTGGCTGAACTGGAGCCCAGAGACTTCCTGGGAGCTGCAGCTGCAACAGCTGCAAACGGAAACAAACACAAGGATGAAACCCGGAAGTCAGATGGAGATGAGACATGTCACTTCCACCTGTGGAGGAAGTGTGTTGAGCAAGAGTGACAGAGAGCAGTTTGATAAAAGCTCACAGTCAAACGAGCCTTTTAAAAGCTGAACATGAAGAGAGCAACATGGTCTGCTAGTGTACGAGGATGCAATGAACAACCGTGTCAAATCTGCTCTTTAAACATAAAGTATTTAGTAATTTGAGCCAAGAACGATTAGCCGAATTACACAAAAGATAGAATTCAGCGAGTATGTTAAGTAAATATTGTCCTGTCATACACGTGTCTTCTAATATAAGCAATAAAACATAAAATAGTTTAACTGTTCGATGGAGTCTGGTACAACTTTCACACAAAGCCGCACCGAGGCGCTCAAAACTGGCGCCAGTTTGCGGAAAGCTGCGCACAAACTTTAGAAAAGTCCTGGTAAAACGACATCTCGTATGACAGATCACATATATAAGCTGGAGCCGATACTGTGGATGAAGAACAACTTTAATTTGTTTCTTAAAATGTTCGTGGAGGAACCGAGAGGGCAGCTGAGCCAGCTCCGTGTTGGCGGGAGGCTGTCGATAGAAGACCGAACCTGGCCTTAACACACGAGCAGGAACCTTCTACAGTCACAAACTAACATTTAGGTTATTATAAAATACATGAAATCAACATTAACAAATAGTCCAGGAGATAAATATCGTCTCTTTAGTCTGATTTGTGTGTCAGTCCTCCCTCCCGCCAGACTCCATATCAAACCCGTCGTGTTCTTCCACAAACTCACATTTAAGGCTGAATTCATAACAGTTGTCTGTAAATTGTTACCGTACCTTTCCTGTATGATGCAGGAACACTGTCGGCTTTAGTCCTCACCATTGTGGCAGCAGTGTGTACAAGTTAATGATGTTTCAACATGAACTACAGCGACCAGACTAAATGCAGGGAAACCTCCCGCCTTGGTTTAAAAGAACAGCGGATGGGGCGGGAGATTTCTTCTTCTCTTCTCCCCGCTTCTGGGAAGTGACGACATCTTTCCGCCCCCCTCTGGTGACTGATGGTAATTACAACTCCAGCTTTTTTACTTTCTGCGTCCTTTTAAACACTTCATATTGTTTTTAGTCCAGTTTTATCTTATTTTCTATTTACGACAAGAAGAGACTGACTATAGCTGATACATGATAACTACAGCTGCCAAAAATAAAACGTGTTCACATCATAAAATTAAGAAACAGTACTTATTCCACCCTAAATACTTATAGGTAAAAATACTACCGTGAAAAAGAAAAAGAATGATGTGATTGGACTGTGAACGGAAAACTATTTCAAATGCATCCTTAAAAAGATAAAACAAAGCTCTAAAATAATACACTAATACTGTAGAATATATTATATAAATGCACAAATGCGTAAATGCAGTCTGACATATTATATAAATGTTTTATTTTTTATATTTCTAATGCTGTAGAAATATAAAACTTAACCAAAATAAAATCTTTAAATAATAATAACATTAATAATAAACTTAATTGTAGAATAAAGTTTCAAAACTCGTTTCTGAGTCCGTCCATGTTTGTCCCTCCCGGTGTTCCGTAGTGGCGGTTTATTGGCTGCAGGCGGATCTCAAAACAAAACATTTTTGACAAGTTTCAGGTATTAATTCATCTTCCTGAGTGTGTGTGACTCCTCTTACAGAGAGCATGTAAACATTTGTAGTGTTTCCCGATTGTTTCGTGTTGTTTTACTTGTGTTTAGCTGCTGTTTAATAACTTTGAAACCGGCGGGGCTAATGTTGTCCTCAGGTTTAGCTAGCGTCGTTAGCTTTAGCTTCGTGCTGCTGGTTAATGTGAATAAAGTTAAACAAGTGAACAGGTGGTTGTTATAGAAGTTCATCCAGCTGTTTTTAGTAGTTATGTTTAGTTTAATGCTGTTTCTATAGTGTCACTAAAACACAGCTTTAAGTTTCCTGATGTAAAAAGTCTGAAGTTTTACAAAGAAATGTTAATTTATAACTTGTCTTTAGTCAAAATGTTGCTTTTAAAATATCAGCAACGTTGTTCATCTGGAAGAAAATCTCCAGGTGATAAAATACAAGTCACAGAATATTGGTTTACTGTGTGTAACACACCTGAGATAATGAGAAATAGTGCAAGGAAACTGTTTTCATAACATTTTTTAAAGTTATAAATTTAAGTTGGTTCACCTGCTGAGACCCTGATCTGCTTCAGAGAGTCTGACTGTGTATTTATTTAATCTGTGTCAGTTATAATAAATAATAATAACTGATCATCTTTTCTCCACTTAATTAAATCTGTCTCTTACTGATCTATTTTAGCGCTACACTAGTTTTTCTCTGTTTTCATGGAGGTGTGTTTGTTTCTATGTGCAGCCGTTGCCATGGAGGAGGTGACTCGTCTGGTATCCACAGGAGACACTGTGAAGATCTGGGATGCGGTTTCCATGGCGCCGCTGGAGCAGTTTAACCCACACAGCAGCAGTCACCCCGTCGCTCAGGCCTGCTGGAGCTCTAACAGTATCCTGACCAGCGGGTTAGAGAGAGCCAGTCACATTAATCTTTACTCTGCAGTGACCTGTAGGCAGCCAGCATGCAGCACCTGAGGGCGGTTTGAGGGTTCAATGCTCAGCGCTCCTCAGCCATGGACATGGAGGGACAGTTCTACTTTGTGTTAGCAGGCAGCCTGACAGGACACTGACATTCATCCAGTGAACATTCAGCTGACTAGTGACAGAAGAATATTGGTAGCAACAATAATAATGATTACAGAGATTTGAATGTGTTTAATGTGTGTGTGACTGAGGAACAGTTCAGAGGTGACGTTTGTTTACCTGGGGCAGAGCTCTTTGTAAACCTGCAGACCTAGATGATAAACTCTGACCGTGGTTAGTCAGGTGTCTTGTCTCAGTAAAAGTTGAGCCATCCTTGACCAGTCCCCTCAGACCAGTACCTGGTCAGCGCCAGCAGCAGCGGAGACAAACTGGTGGTCTCCAGCCTTAAGTCCTCTCCTGTTCCAGTGGTGGAACTGGCCGATGGGGTGAGTCCTCAGCTGACGTATTAAATGTCCTCTCTCTGCTGATGGAGCTGTTTAATGGATAATATGTGATAGTCGTTCTTCATCTCTAGACTAAGACGCTGTGACGGTGGTCGTTTCTACAGCAGCTCAGAGGAGCAAGATAAATAATTAATTAATTAATTTATGTACAGGAAGATTTTCTCAATGTTTTATTCCTCTTATCAACATCTCAGCTGCTCAGTTCTTTAGAATACTGTTTGTTTTTATTGTTTACAGCCTGATCTTTTAGAGACATGAGAGACACTTCCAGTTTTATCATGTGTAACAGGTTAAATAATAATAAAACTCAACCTGGATGTGACAGTTGTGTGTTGTTGTGTGTTGTTGTGTTTACAGAAGAAGCAGACTCGTGTGTGTCTGAGTTCGTCGTCTCAGTTCCTGGTCAGCGGAGGTCTGGATCACTGTGTTCACATCTGGGACCTGAAGACCAAGAGGCTCCACCGCTCCCTCAGAGTAAGAACGAGTCAGCGGCTCAGCGTCGTGAGACACACCACCAGATACTGAGTACAAACGAGTGTCCCTCTGTCTCTCAGGACCATAAAGAAGAGGTCACCTGTGTGTCCTTCAACGCCAACGACAGCTACATAGCCTCCGGGTCCACCAGTGGTGACCTGGTCCTCCACAGTCTGACCACCAACCTGTCCAGCAAACCGTTCGGCCACGGCAGCAACCAGGTCAGCTGCTGCTCTGGCTCCTGGAATAAGAATAAGAATAATAATAAGAATAAATAGGTCATTAATAATCTAATCAGTCGATGCTCATTTCAGTCAAGTTTAACCTCATTAACCCTGTTCACACGGACTGGTCTAATGATCTTAATTCTGTGCAGATCGTCCACGTCTGTCATTTATAAAATAACACTGAGCTTTAGTTTCACCTAAACATCTCCAGAACCATCAGGTCCATGTTCCTGACCCTGGTCTCTGTGGAGAGAGTGGATTCCCTGAGTCAGTGTAATTAGGGTTTGAGGGGTTTTGTCCCAAACTGTTCACACTGGAACCAGTCAGTGTTACCTGCATTCAGGGCTCAGCCGTGCGTTTCTGAAAAGGTTCTTAAACTTTATTTTGGGGTAAAGACGTCGTGTCGTTGAAGCAGGAAGTCAGACTGACATTAAAGCTCACCTCTGGTTTCAGCCCATCCGCGACCTGAGGCTGTCCACGGTGAAGCGCTCCCTGCTGGGCAGCGTCTCTGACAGCGGCACCGTGGTGCTGTGGGACTCCAACACCCAGAAGGAGCTCCATGTGTTCGACAGCGCTCACAAGGCTCCGAGCTCGGGCCTGGCCTTCTCCCCGACCTCTGACCTCCTGGTCGTCAGCGTCGGTCTGGACAAGAAGATCGTCTGCTACGACACGGCCAGCAAGATGTGAGTCAGGACTGTCAGCCGGATCAGATGATTTTCATTCACTTTAACATTCAGTTACTTTATTTTTAGACTCTAGTGTTTTATATTTTATTAACATGTCTAAACATCTTATTATTGTAGAAGTCAAATCAGATCCATGACTGTGTATCTGTTCATTAGTCAAACTGAACTTGATGTGTCTCCAGTGTCCTCAAGTCCATCCGTGTGGACAGTCCTCTGACCTCGGTGGACTTCACTCTGGACGGTACGGCTCTGGTGGTTGGATCCACTCAGGGTAAGATCTACCAGTACGACCTGAGGAACTCCAGCGCCCCCACCAGGGTGACGGTGGCCCATAAAACATCCGTCACCTGCCTGCGCTTCCAGAGCAACACCAGCAAGAGCAAGGTACGTGGACACTGGACACGAGGGAGGACAAGCAGAGGACAAGCAGAGGACAAACAGAGGACAGTGTCATACTGGTCTGGCCTCAGACTTAAACACTGATGGCTCACCTGTATCCTCACTAAGGCTTAATCTAATTAGTTTATTAATCCTTTAATCAACCACTACATTATAAACTTTAGTTCAAACATAATTAGGACTTATGAATCAAGGTTCACACGTTTACCAACTCATTACTACTTTCAAAGTAAAAAAAAAACGTTTTATGCGACTGAAATAAAGCAGGTGTCACATGGTGTAAGAGGTGATTGATCATTGTTTCTCTCTCAGTCCAGTAAAGTCAGCTCCTCCAAACTCTCGGCTGCTAAGAGATCTTCCACCAAGCTGTCCAGCAGCAGCAGCAGCCAGCCAGACCCCGCCCCCAGCACAGGCTCCGCCCCCAGCAGACAGGTGACGAGCACAGGTCAGTGAGCATGACTCTCATTATGGGATGTTTAGCTTTATCGTTGCTCAGCTAACGACGCTGTTTGTGTTCGTTAGTCCAGTTTAACCTGATGAAATGAGCTGATGATGAGTTAATCTGGTTCAGACGTCACATCAGCATCTGATCAGTCTGATCTCATCTGTCCGTCTCTAACTAAACACTGCTTTGTCTTTTTAGTTGAAACAAGCAGCTCAGTCCGTGTCCACCGTGTTTTCTCAGCAGGAGGCGCCGGCAGCGAGGTGATGAGCCGCGAGGCTGAAGGCCAGCAGGGGGCGGAGCAGCCTCCTGTCCTGGAGAAGTTTACCAGCGTTGGACGAAACAGTCTGGACATCTTCTCTCCTGCTCGAGAAGGTCAGAGCTGATGCTGCCTCTTCTGAACTCATTCGTCTTTAAACCAGAGGATAAAACATGAACCACGTTCTCTCTGCTGGTTTCTTTACGGGACCTTCTTCTTTTAGACTCGAGGACTCACGGGACGCCCAGAGACGCTCTACCTGCACGAACACACGGTACAGGTGGAAGTCACTCCTCCGTCTGACGGACGCTGGTTTGCAGCGATGCCGCTGGTTTGGGACTGACCTGATGTTGTTGTGTTTCCATAGTTACCAGTTTGGAGATGCTGTCCAGAGAAGGGGAGGGTCAGCAGCTGATTGGCCGAGCCAGTCTGGACATCTTCTCCCCGGTCAGAGAAGGTCAGAAAGGCTTCCTCTAAGAGTGTGACTGTGGCACTGGTTGGTCTGTACCTGTTGCCATGGTGATCCTCCGCCTCCATCCCACTTATAAACACAGTGAATCAGCTTCCTGCACATGCATGTTAACGGCCATTGTCATGGAGACGGTTACCTGTGTTTCAGACGCTCCGTCAGGCACCAGCTCCCACAGGAAGACGCCTCTGGGAACTCCTCTGGTCGGCTCTGCAGGGAAGTGCTACACCCCACTGTCCATCTTCCAGTCGCCGCTGCCCGTCACAGCGGAGGAGCCAATCACAGCAGCAGCTGGTGAACCATGTGACTCCAGAAAGGTGATGAGGTGTTAACTAACACGCTCGTAAATCAAACACGGCACTGATCAGCTGCTGATTCCACCTTTAATGTCTGACTCAGGCCAGCGGCTCCAGTCTGGAGGGGGAGGGACAGGTCACGCCCACCTCGGCCCAGCAGACCAATCACAGCCAGCCGGCGCCGACCTTCTTCACTCCAGAGCCCAGCCTCAGGAGAGCCAATGGCGTTCAAGCTCAGCTGAGCTACGACTCACCTCTCCATGTAGCTCCGCCCACCAGCTCAGCAGGTAGAGCAAGGCGCCGCACGGCTCGGGTCGGCGGTTTGATTTCACTCACCCGTGCTTAGTTCAGACAGACGTGACCTAAACAGAGAAGAAGACGGAGCGTGTCCCGTGCTCTGTGAGAAACAGGAAGTGACCCGTCTGGTGACTGACAGCTCTGTGTTGCCTTCAGGTGCAGCCTCGTCGTCGGCCGTGTCGTCATCTCTCTCTCAGAACATCGCAGACGTGGTTGGACAGGGAGGAGCTGCTCCTCTCACCTCGCTGCAGATCCACTTCATCCAGAACATGATCCACGAGACTCTGGAAGAGTTCAGGTGTGCCTCTGACCTCTGACCCCATCTCACTGCAGCAGCATATAATTAGACATCTACACATCAAACCCACACACACATGTAAACATCAAACGCAGCACAGACAGCGATACTAGACAGATAACTGAGAACATGAAGCAGCAGAGTCCCGTCCTGATTCCTCTGGGACTACTTTCAGCAGCGGATGGATCTTATGTGACTCTGATGTTTTGTCTGGTTCTGTTCAGGGACGCCTGTCACAAAGACATCATCAACCTCCAGATGGAAATGATCCGACAGTTTTACATCCAGCTGGTACGAATCCCGTGTTGTCTTTTAACTGAGCTCTCAGTCAGACCTGAGCATGCTCAGTGTCGTCTCTGCTATCTCTGCTCGTCTAGAATCAGACCTAACATCACGTTTGCTGTTTCAGGTTGAGATCCACGGCCTGGTGGAGAAATACTCCGTCAACGAGTCTCTGGTGGAGGAGATCGAGAAGCTCAGAGAGGAGAACCGCCGGCTGAGGGCCAACTACTAACCTGATGAATGATTTATAATTTAACAGAGATGTAATTTAAGGAGCTGTGGTGAAAGTGTTCGCTTCATGTGTGAACGTATTAATGTTTTATTCATGTTTTGTCTCAAGAATAAAAACCAGTTAAAGAATAATGCAGGTTTTTATTTTAAACTGAGGAATCTTAACAGTTACTTCTTGTTACAGGCAGCGTTTTATTTCTATTTTATTTAATTTATAAGTACTTGTTCAGTTCTAATTGATTTGTTCTTTTGTTTTCAGCATTTTAATCAGAGATAAAATCATTTACTATGATATGAGCAGGTTAAAGACTGGGGACCAAAAGTAGCTGGACAGGAAGGACAAAATGTTTATGATTGATTCATTATTATTATGTTGTACATAAGAAGTTATTAAGAAAAAAATAAATGAATAATGAATTCGATTTAAAGCAGTTTACAGACAATAAAATGAACGTTTTAGGTTAATATGTTTCACGCAGCCTGGATGTTTTAAATGTTTAAAAACTAAAGTTCAGAAGTTAGAATGCAAAGAACAAATTTAAGGAAATAAATATAAAAGGAGAATCTCAGACTCTAAATATCTGTTCACAGCTTCATTGTCATGAGTTAGAAACATTGAGTGATAAGAGATGAACATGATAAAGTTTCATTTTTTTATCGATAAGGTTCAACAAAGAAAGCTGCGCTGGTTACTGTTTAGGGGTGTGGTGCGCATGCGCAAAATCAGAGGGTTTGTGGGGGTTGGAATCTTGACGTGAGCGACTCTTTGTTTGTTTACATGTTAGCCGCTAAACTCAAGAGTTTCTTTTAAACGTCTTAAATATATATATATACATATATATATATGAATCGCTGTGGCGTCAATCTCCGTAAAGATTAGTTTATTTAATTATGTAGAAAACACGGTGAATATTTATTGTTTAGCAGTTTTCTAACGGTAGGTTAGCCACCGGAAGGTTAGCTACCGTTAGCTCGGTCAGCGAGTTCACGAAGCGAACTTTGATTAGAAGCAGCTGCAGAGCAGAGGTCACCTGGACCTGACCTGGACAGGTGAGACGTTCATTGATGTGATTGTTATTAACGCCACAGGTAACAGGTGTGCTGGTTGGCCCGTTATATTTTCCTCCTTTTTAAACCTCAACTTAAAACTAAATCTCGTTATTAGCTTGTTACTTAGCAGCTAGCTAAGTTAGCTCCGTGCTAGCGGAAGTTTTAAAGTTCAGAGAAACTGGACTTTTATTTAGTTTGTCTCCAAAGTATTTTTTTTTTATTTAATGTCCACAGACAAACAGAAATCTAACTGGGCAACAGAAATGTAACTGAATAATTAGTTTATTAAATGTGTTAAAGTGAACATCAGGTGAGAACACCTGGATGACAGGTGAGTAAAAAGCCAGAGCTGTAATGATTAGATAACATCGATCAAAAGGTAGAAACCTAACAACGGATCAAATGTGGCTTAAAACTTGTTTAGTTGATCTGATCTTAACAAGTAAACCTTTAATAATTATATTTTATGCACATTCATCTTTTATTCAGTCGATTTTAGTCCTTATATAAATTTATTTTCTCTAAAACACAATAATATAAATGTTGGCTCATTTCCTCAGATTGTATTTTAATCCTAAATTCCTCTCAACCTGTTTTTAGTAACAAGAAAATAAAGTTTAGAAACTGAAGGATCTGATTTGGTTTCATGATGATGATAATGATGAGACTTTTTGTTTCTGAGCTGCTCCAACACTCACTGATCTCTGATCATCTTTCTTCCAGATCGTCTGGGGCCATGTCGAACCCACTGAGGGCTGAAGTGGTTCGACTCTACAAGAACGTGAGTGTTTCTGATTGAAGATGTTCAGTTCGTTGATCAGATCCACGGTTTCATCTGAAATAAAAATAATATTCAACATTTAGTTCTAAGGTTTCATCTGAGAGGTTACAGATGCTGGTTGGTTCAAATAAGACTCAGCTGGTAACTGGTCTGAGGACTGAGCTGAAACCTCAGTTCTCAGATCAGATGTTGATTGGTCACTCATCTCCCATGATGCATTGCACTTATAACTTAGTTTAGCCTGTTAGCAGCTAATACTTGCTAAGTTTTTACAGATATTTGGTCATAAACGCAGCACTAGACCTCATTCAACTAATCATTAGTATTATTAATGCACTCTAATTATCAGCATTAGTAATAAACTAAAATTATTAGCTTTATTAACCAGCATTAATTAACTATGTCTTTATTTGCAGCAGTCAAATGAATGAAAAACGATGCTCAACTCCTGAACTGGAGGAGCAGTGACGAGCAAAGATCAGTTTAGGAGTTGATTTTAAAAATAAAAATAGTTGCAGATTAAGTTTCTGTTGTCAATCTGTTAAAAGTTAATCCAGTTCATCATGTAGCAGCATGAATGAACCAGATTACATTTTATTCAGGTTCACTGTGACCAATCAGAGAGCAGCAGTTACCAGGTAACATGTCGGTCATCCTGTCGTCCTTCACAGCTTCTCTACCTCGGACGGGACTATCCCAAAGGTGGAGACTACTTCAGGGACCGTCTGAGAGCAGCGTTCGCTAAAAACAAGTCGGTCCAGGACCCGGAGCGGATCAAGGAGATGATCGCCCGAGGAGAGTTTGTGTCCAGAGAGCTGGAGGCGCTCTACTACCTGAGGAAGTACAGAGCCATGAAGAAACGCTACTACGACCACGACTGAGACCAGGAACACTAAGCATGAGAAAAAAGAACAGCTTTATTATTTATTCTGACCAGTTCCAGTCTCACTCACGATTAGATCACTGTCTGTTCTTGGAGAGACTGAGGATCAGAAGTTTCAGTGTTTCTGTCACAGTGACTTTTATTCTCCACTAGATGTCACTATGTCTGTCCTTGATGATTTAGAGCTCAACAATCTGCATTAAAATAAAACCAGTAAAAACTGAATAAAACAGGAAATAACTCTTCATTCATTTTAACACGTTTCCAAATACAAGTGCCAGAATATTCCAGAGCTTCTACCAGTTTAACTGATGAAGACAATGAGGATCATGAGTCCAGTGTTCAATCAAGAGAAGGAGACGATTATTAAAGACACACACATTCATTATGTGACTGTAAACTACATTACAGCTTGTTAAATGTTCAGGATGAACAGACATGTGTAGGATGTGTTCCTCTACCCAGTAAAGTGCCAAGCAATCTAAATCATTCATTCTGTAACTTACAGACACGGTGCATTCACTGAAGTTAACTTCCAGGTAACATCTGGTCCTGTGAAGGGTCATGGGGGTCTGGAGTCTATCCCAGCTGTGATTGGTCTAGAGGGGGGTCCACCCTGGACAGGTCTCCAGTCTATCACAGGACTAACACAGAGAGACAGAATCACCAATGAACCTAAGCAGCATGTCTTTGGACGGTGGGAGGAAGCTGGAGAACCTGGAGAGAACCCACACAGACACAGGGAGAACATGCAGACTACACACAGAAAGGAACCAGGAGAACCATGGATTAGAACCTAGAACCTTCTGCTGGGAGGCATCAGTGATGACCACCTCACCACTGAGACGCCCCAGGTTTGTGTCTGTTCCTGTTTTAAAGTCAACCTCCATCTTTTCTAAACGTGAATAAAGAGCTTAAACTGCTTCATAACTCTACAGTTTTAGTAACAGCTCCTCAAACATGAGGCATAAACTGTAGCAGCTGGAACTGATGAGGACACAGAAAACCAGAGTTTAAATTCAGTGTCACTTCTTTCATTTAGTGAATTAATTTCCCTTTAGACGTCAGAAAATAAAAGAATGAGCCTCATTAAAGACAACTCTACAAAGGCACAAAGCCAATGAGTGTCTGTCTTATCTCTGAAACTGTTTGAATATAACGCCTCTTTGTAACTCTGCATTCAAATGAGAAGATGATTAGTTTAAGTTCCAGTTCATTCTATCAACGTCTTTTTACAACCACATAATTAAAGTTTGTTCAGAGAAAGAGAGGAGGCTGTCAGTTATACTCAACCGTCAACTCTGTAAAAGGTTTCCACAGAAAACCTTGTGATTCTCAGCTGCTCCTCCTTCAGATCTGCTCAGGTTTTTATTTATAGATCAGACAAACAGAACTAGTATGACCTCTATGTCCTAAAGTTCTGTTTCACCATGTGTTGATATATTTACTGAGAGGAAGGTTCACATTACAACCATTCACACTCACACCAGTTCATTCATTCATCTATCTTCTCTAACCTCTGGTCCTGTTAAGGGTCATGGTGGTCTGGAGCCTATCCCAGCTGTGATTGGTTCAGGGGGGGGGGGGGGTCCACCCTGGACAGGTCTTCAGAACCTGGAGAGAACCCACACAGACACAGGGAGAACATGCAGACTACACACAGAGAGGAACCAGGAGAACCATGGATTAGAACCTAGAACCTTCTGCTGGGAGACATCAGTGATGACCACCTATCAAACGTGAATAAAGAGCTTAAACTGCTTCATAACTCTACAGTTTTAGTAACAGCTCCTCAAACATGAGGCATAAACTGTAGCAGCTGGAACTGATGAGGACACAGAAAACCAGATGACACAGAACACCAGAGTTCAAATTCAGAGTCACTTCTTTCATTTAGTGAATTAATTTCCCTTTAGACGTCAGAAAATAAAAGAATGAGCCTCATTAAAGACAACTCTACAAAGGCATAAAGCCAACGAGTGTCTGTCTTATCTCTGAAACTGTTTGAATATAACGTTTCATTGTAACTCTGCATTCAAATGTGAAAATGATCAGTTTAAGTTCCAGTTAATTTTATCACCATCTTTTTACAACCAGGTAATAAAAGTTTGTTCAGAGAAAGAGAGGAGGCTGTCAGTTATACTCAACCGTCAACTCTGTATATGTTTTCCACAGAAATTCTCTGCTGATCTGCTCAGGTTTTTATTTATAGATCAGACAAACAGAACTAGGATGACCTCAGTGTCCTATAGTTCTATTTCACCATGTGTTGGTGTATTTACTGAGAGGAAGGTTCACATTACAACCAGTTGAGTCACACCAGTTCATTCATTCATTCATTCATCTTCTAAGGGTCATGGGGGTCTCCAGTCTATCACAGCTGTGATTGGCCTAGAGGGGGGTCCACCCTGGACAGGTCTCCAGTCTATCCCAGCTGTGATTGGTCTAGAGGGGGGTCCACCCTGGACAGGTCTCCAGTCTATCCCAGCTGTGATTGGTCTAGAGGGGGGTCCACCCTGGACAGGTCTCCAGTCTATCCCAGCTGTGATTGGTCTAGAGGGGGGTCCACCCTGGACAGGTCTCCAGTCTATCCCAGCTGTGGTTGGTCTAGAGGGGGGTCCACCCTGGACAGGTCTCCAGTCTATCACAGGACTAACACAGAGAGACAGAATCACCAATGAACCTAAGCAGCATGTCTTTGGACGGTGGGAGGAAGCTGGAGAACCTGGAGAGAACCCACACAGACACAGGGAGAACATGCAGACTACACACAGAGAGGAACCAGGAGAACCATGGATTAGAACCCAGAACCTTCTGCTGGGAGGCATCAGTGATGACCACCACACCACTGAGACGCCCCATTCAGTTCAAATGAATTCTATTTATTTTCAGTGTCAATGACAAAACAAATTGTCTCAAGAACTGACCTGAAACCTCCAGAGCAGCATGAAGGCAGCGCTGGCAGGAACAACTCCCTTTAACAGGAAGAAACCTTGACCAGAACCAGAACCAGAACCAGAGGAGACCATCTGCCTGTAGAGAGAAAGAGAGAGCAGAGATAAACATCTATCTGACTAAAGCGCACACATAGAACCTGATGACACCAGATACAGCTGATGATACTGAAGGACACTGATAATGAATATAATAATAATAATAATAATAATAATACATTTTATTTATAGGCGCCTTTCATGACACTCAAGGTCGCCGTACAAAATTGTTTAAAAATAGAACACAGTTCAAATACAAGAAATAAACACAATTAAAGTACACACAAGCATAATACAGTTACATACAAATTACATATAGAATGGGTGATAGAAGTGAGACTATGGAATGGAGAAGGCCTGTCTGAATAAATAAGTTTTGAGTTGAGATTTGAAGGTGGTGACTGAGTCTGAATCTTTTAAGTGTTCAGGGAGGATGTTCCAGAGGCAGGGGGCTGAATGAGAGAATGCTCTAAACCCCATGGTGGTCACAGAGCAGGTGGGATGGTGAGTTGCTGTGATGAAGATGACCTAAGAGTGCAGGCAGGAATGTTTATGTGGAGCAGGTTAGTGAGGTACTGAGGGGCGAGGTTGTTTAATGCCTTGAAGGTGAGAAGTAGGATTTTGTAGATGATACGGAATTTGACAGGGAGCCAGTGGAGTTGTTGCAGGACTGGTGTTATGTGACTTATGGAGGGGGTTCTAGTGATGATGCGTGCTGCATAGTTTAGAACCAGTTGTAGCTTATGAATGGATTTGTCAGGTAAACCAAATAAGAGGGAGTTGCAATAATCCAGACGGGATGTGACCAGGCTATGGACAAGGGTCGCAGTATTTTCAGGTGAGAGTGATGGACGGAGACACTGGGAGATATTGCGCAGGTGAAAATAGCGCAGGTATAAATAAAGTTTGCTGCTATAATGATATAAAGTGAAGTGTTCTGCTGATATTCACTGAATTCATTCTTCCTTCTTACGACACCAGCAGTGTTTCACCGTTACGCTGAACACCTTGACGAGTTTTTTTCTCCAAGCAGGAATGAATCATATCTCTGTGACTTCATTCTCGAATGTGAATGATTCTGTTAATAATTACTTTAATCTGTTTTTAATTCACATCACATTTAAACAAATTAAGACAAAGGACACGTTGACACATGACAGCAAATCAATCCCTTTGTTCTTTCCAGGTCAAACACGTTTGAGAATAATTTGACTATCAGGCGGGTCAGACCAGAGACGCATACATATAAAAACAACAGCCTTGGTCAGCTCCATCCACCCTCAGACTGACTTCACTCACCGGGATCCAACCTGCTGACGTCTACGAGCTCCAGGTCTCCAGGTCTCCAGGTCTCCTCGTCTCCAGGTCTCCTCGTCTCCTCGTCTCCAGGTCTCCTCGTCTCCAGGTCTCCTCGTCTCCAGGTCTCCTCGTCTACGAGCTCCAGGTCTGAGCTGAACAGATTCCTCCTGAATGTATTAACTGAGCTAATTAATTCATTCATTTAGACCAGAGATGGTTGCTTCCTCACTTTCTCATCATTGCTGTAGAAGATGATTAATGAACTCTTTAGAAACTAAAATCTGTTAATGATCAGTTACACAAAGCTCTATCATTCAGATCACATCATAATAATTCTGTGATTTCTCCTTAACCTAAGGTCTGTGCAGCTAATGTTTCCTGAGACTGAATCAAGATAATGAAACTTAACATGTTTAGTTCATTTACAGCAGCTTAAAGGTTTTTACGTCATTTTTTAACCCAGAAACTATAAACAATGTTTTCTAAGGCTAGCCTTATCACCTCTCTGATATGTAATGTTGGCTCATTTTAGTCTGATATTTCCGTTTCATGTGTTTGATCTCTTTCTACTTTCAGGCCTGTGTGAAAATCTGTTGATGCTTTTTAATAATTTAGTGAATAAATGCAGTAAATTGTGAAAGATGCTAAACATTTAAGCAGCTCTGTACGTTGATACTGAACGCATCTGTTAGTTGTAGGATAATTACAGTAACTGCAGCTCAATGAAGCAGTTTTCTGTTCAGACAGGTTCACATGTTTATGTTCATCATCTCCTATAATCCTGAACCTTTGACATCAAAACTGTTCTGTCTCTGCAGAGAAAGAGAGAAATGAAACATTCATCTTTTGTGTTGTTGTGTTGTCAGTTATGGCGTCTGCTGGCCTGCTGCTGATGCTGATGATGTCCTCGTCCTTCGTCCTGTCCAGCCTCAGCACTCAACTGTCCTCTGTCCGGCAGGATGAGCACGCTCTGCAGAAGAGGGGTGAAAAAATGCAAAAAGCTGGAGAATACATCGAGAAGATTCACTCTGTACTAGAGCCGTTTATTGGCCTCATACCTGTGGTTGGGCAATATCTAAATCCGTTGTTAAAAGCAGTAGAAATGATTCTGAAAGGTGGTGGAGATCCAACGGCAGAGCTCATCAAGACTAAGTTTGATGAGCTCAATGTAAAGATTGATAACTATCACGTAGAGATGAAATGGGAAACCTGGGCCACCGTCTACTACAGTTATGAAACCAAAATTAATGTAGCCTGGAAAGATTTTAAACAACTTATAAAAGCTTGTAAGGACACAAAGATTGACAAAACAGAGAAGATAAAGCGTATAAAGCTATCTAAAGACACTCATAAAGCCTCTGTACTGTCTGCTACTAAAGAGCTGTACACCACACTGACAACAGGACAACCGTCTTTTTCCACCGGCTTTGGGAAGCAGCTCAGTGACCAATTCAAATGTCATGAAAAGAGCATCAGAGACTACAGTCTGTTGGTTAATACACTCTTCTATAAGGGCATCATTGTCAGTTATTTCTACAACAGTCTCGATGAAGTTAAGAGCGTAGTAGCTGATCTCACAAAAATGGCTTTTAAGGCTGCATCAGTTATGTTCAATATCCACAAACACTGCATCGATAACCCTGACCAGTACGTTATACAGGATGTTAACGGCCTCATCGATGGAACCAAGGATCGCACACAGCTAGCAAAGAAGGTTCGCGTGTTTTTAGAGAAAGAATACGAGCGGTACGACTGGATGGCTGTCGCTTTTAAAACAGAAAATTCAAAGCATAAAGGAACGATTGCAAAATATTTCAACAAGCACGTCTTGGAGGGATTCATTGAGGCGTCAGTAGGACAAGTTACTGTGGCTGTGGCCAGGCAGCTGAAAGGTCAGCACACCAAAGCAGATAAGGTTAAAACGGCCATAGAGGAGTGCGTTAAAAATACAGACTGTCAGAACGTTATAGAGAAGCTCAAGAAATGTGACAAAAATGTGGATGGAACTAAACTCAGTGAAACGTTTTCAGCTGTTCACGTCTATATCGGCAAAAGTCACCAGAGCGTTGATGCGAAGGATGCCAAGGAGGCCAAGGAGGCGAAGGAGGCACCAGAAGAGTACACTGACTCTGACGACCCGTCCTCAACACCATATGTTTACAAGGGAAAATGTAAAAAGGGCTTGATCTTTCCTATTGGACACTATCGAGTTCTGATTAAAAGTGATGAAGAGATTATGAAAAAGGATCCCTGTGACAAGCTGCAGTGTGGTGGTCCAGGAAAAGGTTAATGTGATGTTTTGAAAAAAGACCAAGGTGGCAGGGTGTGAATGTAAAAAGGGCCATTTGGTGAGGGCTGTGAGAAGAGTCTAGAAGATTATAAGAAAGCAATGAGTCAAGCCATGCCTTCAGCCTGAAACAGCTTGAGACACAATGTCATGAAATGAGCCTCCCACATTTTTCAGATCCTCCTGAGCTCTCCTTTAATCTGATTAGTTAAGCTTTCTACATTAAGAGACTCAGCAGGTAAAACTCTTTCTGACTGTTAACACATTTGTTTTATTATAATGTTCTACAATGAGTCCAGGTTCATTTCATGACATTTTAATATAATATGACGCTTTTGCCCTTTTTTCCTCTTTTAACCAGTGAACTGCAGTAAAACCATCTTTCATCCAGTTCAGAGTTCTGCTCTGATACAGTTTGAGTTCAAACACAAGTCTTTTATGAATGTCTCTAAATGTGAACCTCTTGTGCTTCTGCTCAGTTCATACGTCCTCAAACACCAGCTTCACTCATTCATTCATAAATCACCTGTTTGACCTGACATCACTAACATCCTGTACGATGTGTTCATGTTCATACCTTGAAGTTTAAAGGCTTGTCTTGCATTCAGCTT
Organism: Planiliza haematocheilus; assembly: GCA_005024645.1. Taxonomy (NCBI): domain Eukaryota; kingdom Metazoa; phylum Chordata; class Actinopteri; order Mugiliformes; family Mugilidae; genus Planiliza; species Planiliza haematocheilus. The sequence continues at coordinate 13,972 of SRSE01000560.1, read as the reverse complement.
CTAATAAATAAAATTAAAATAAATGTCATGTCTGTCTTTTTTCTGATAACTACTGGAACACTGTCCAATAATACGATGATTGTGACTGAAAACACAACTAAATAAAAATAAACTGAGTTACATGGAAGAGGAAACACATTAAACAGTTAAATGGACACACACAAGTTATTTTAGTTACTTGATAAAGACGTTAAATAACAAATGTAGACTTTAATCCAGCAAAGTGACAAATACACTGAGAGGAAGGAACTTAAATTTCCAGTGACAGTGTCTGAATGTGATCCACCAATCAGAGAGCAGCAGTTACCAGGTAACATGTCGGTCCTGTCGTCCTCCAGCTTCTCTACCTCGGACGGGACTATCCTAAAGGTGGAGACTACTTCAGGGACCGTCTGAGAGCAGCGTTTGCTAAAAACAAGTCGGTCCAGGACCCGGAGCGGATCAAGGAGACGATCGCCTGAGGAGAGTTTGTGTCCAGAGAGCTGGAGGCGCTCTACTACCTGAGGAAGTACAGAGCCATGAAGAAACGCTACTACGACCACGACTGAGACCAGGAACACTAAGCATGAGAAAAAAAGAACAGCTTTATTATTTATTCTGACCAGTTCCAGTCTCACTCAGCTTCAGAGCTGGATCAGATTGTTCCTGTAGTCAGATCAACAGAGAACAAAACATTTCAATAAAAGAACAGAAATCTTTAAAAACGTCTCTCCTGTCGTCAGAGGGTCGGGGGGGCCACAGAGTCTCCGTCACTGAGGTTAACTCTGCAGATGGGACAGGTGGTGTTATCCTGGAGGAGGAGGAGAATGTAGTGAGTCAAGGCCTCATTCATACATCCTGACATTAAATGAGCAGCATTGCCATCATGTGGTCAGTAGAATATTGTAGCAGCTGCTGTCTCTCATGGATCTCTACCTACCACTGTTTGGTCTGAAGGGTCTAAGTTTAGTCGCCTCTTTTCAGTGAAGCCAATGTTTCTTTACCTTCAGCCACCGGTCGATACACTGGACGTGGTAGTCATGGAAACAGGGCAGCATCCTCAGCCTCTCCCCATCAGCGTAGTCAGAGAAACAGATGTGACACCTGAGAACAAAACAAACATGGTGACAGGAGGCATTTTAAATGTGCAGCATCAGATTCTGTCTGAGGACTCACTGCGTGTTCTCTGTGCCGCTCGCTGACCGGAACGTTTTGGTGGGAAACCTCTGGATGTCCCTCCGACTCAGCTTCCTGGACACGACGGAGCCTTGACGCTCCTCAAACTCCAGCAGAGCCTGGAAGACGAGCAGGTGAACAACACACAGACCAAGCCACTGGAGGACAGCGATGAATGATGAGCTCAGACTGAGAGGACTTCCTCCTCCTCCTCTTCCTCACCTCGTAATCATTTCCCTGAAGGTTGTCTGAAAACTCAGGCATAGCGTTCCTCCTTCTGCCACGCCCACGTCGTCTGCGTTGACCGTTCAGATCTGTAGAAAATAAATAAAAACTTGGTTTAAATTACAAACAGATATTAGATACACTCAATGGCCACTTCATTAGGTACACTAGTGAAAACATTAAGAATCAGTTTGTAATGACGGAGAGAGATGTTGATTCGACTGCGTTTTCATTTTGTAGTTCTATTGAACTGACATGTGTTCCTAATATTTTGACATAGCGGTCAGTGGGCTAAATAACAGAAACACTTTGGTGTTTAATTCAATCCAGTTTAACGGCACCACATCCTCCATCCTCCACTGACGCTGGTTCTACATCAACTCAACATTATTTAGATCAGAATGACTTCACTGGTGTACCTAATGAAGTGGCCAGTGTTTGTATATTAGATGATGATGCTCGTACCTTCTTCCAGACCCACCAGAGGAGAAACAGCAGCCAGCACTTGAGACATCCAGCTGTGCTCCATGTAGGCGTAATACTGCAGACAGATGTTCAGACGTCAGTCAAACTGAAACATGTTCATATCAGGTTTAGTCCAGTATTTATGAGCATGGTCGTCTTTCTCACCCTGTGCTGACTCTGGTACTCCTGCTGCTGATGATGATGAGGGTGATGATGATGATGATGATGATGTGTGCTCTCCTCTCGGTCAAACTGATCCTGAACAGACAAATGGAAACATGAACGATGGAGCCGCTCTGTTCAGGTGTCGGTGTAGGTGACAGCTTCTTACCTGGAGGCTTCGAGCCAGCGCCTCGTCTTCCTCCATCTGTAACGAGCGAACCACCACCTCCTCATCATCACTGATGACGATCTGCTCTGCCGCTGGAGCAAGAAACAAAAACATTTCATTGGTTCAGTTTGTCTGAGTAAATATTCTGGATTTTATGGACCTCATTGATCCATCGACACCTGCTGGCCACCGATCAGGTGGAGTCCTGACTTCCTGTTACAAACAACAGCAGAGACTTCAGCTCTATTCACTGTGACTAGTTTTACCAAGAGATGTTTTATGATTTAGAAATTAAAATGATTAATGTGACTCGTTCAAATAAATAAATAAACTCTGACTCTAATTTACTGACTTTATCTCTGGTGATAATATTCCACCGTTTATTGCTCCACTGACATCAGTAGATACAGATTCAGATTAATAATCAAATAAAACCTGATGTGATGAGACTCTGTTGATCCTGAACTACCTGTCACCTCCTTTACTGATAAACACATGAATCCATCACATCTGTGTCTGGAGAAACATGGTTCGTAATCAGTGGTGTGATTTTTACTTTACAAATTACAGACCTGGTTGATTCACACAGGATTAAGATTACACATAAACTCCATGATTAGCAGCACTGTTGCTAACGTCATCTTCTCTACAGGTCTTCAGCGTTTTATACTCCTACATACATGTTGTTTGTCTAACCTAGCAACAGTAACACAGGAAGTCTGGACACAACAGAGGGTAGGAGCCAATCAGCTGAGACTCTTTAAAGTCCAAATACTGGTGAAATGGTGAAATGTAAATATAGTCAGAGCCTCTGTACCTGTTGAGGCGTCTCCTTGTTCACCGTTCAGCCATCTCTTCTCCTCTGCAGTCAGGAAGGACAGTGAACCAGGGCTGGAAGCTGCTGCTGCTGCTGCTGTAGATGATGATGACTGTGATGAGGGCGACAATGATGTGGTCTGCACATGTCTCGACCGGAGGACTGATGCAGGTGTGAGGCTGGAGGTGGATGATGAAGACGAGGAGGAAGACGACGATGATGATGATGATGAGGTGGAGGAGGAAGAGGGCGCAGTGGATTGTGGTTTGTTCAACCAGCTGCCAAGAGGAAAAGTCCTCAGAGAGGAAGCAGGGAGGAAGCCAACGCTCTGCTCGGCCAACCTCCTGCGCTTAGATTTATGAGAAAACCCTCGTTCAGCGGCCGTGTGGAGTTCTGATCCTGGAGAGTTCCTGACCGACACCTGAGGACAGAAAACACAAATTCAGTCTGAAAATAAAATGTGGATCATAGTGAGAACACGATGACCACAGCAGCAGCTCAGGACTTACCGGGCTGAAATGTTCCTCTGTGATACGACGTCTCCTCCTCCTGTTGAGCTCTGGGCTACAACGAAGGATTAACACCAAACCAGCTGTTAGTTCAGACACATACAGTAAACAAATACATTTAATCTGCATCTTCCCCACAGTTAATATCAGATAATCATCATTAATACTCAATAACAGGAAGTCTCCATTTTTCTTTTCAGGAACTAAATGTAGCTACGTGTAGCTGTGACTGATCCACTTGGTAGTAGCGTATTCACTATTTCCAGCGGCTTCTCCATCTCCGCAGTCTTCAAACTGATTATTTTGAATCAATAAAGATGGAACACATCTGGCCACTACAACTGGCTATCAACACAGCACAGAGGCTCATCAGCAGCCCTCTCTACTCACTCAGTGACGTCGCAGATGCACACAACCTTTTAAGAGCTAAAACCATTGAGAAGGACTCCTCCCACCTGTTTGACCTCCTGTCGTCTGGAATGTGTTACAGGTCTATACAAACTTGCATATTAACATTTATCATTAGCGATGTCTTGATCGGTATCAGTGGCCGATTGAGGCATTAAATGATCTGAGCTTTTGTAGTTTCTTAATTTTATTTTGCCATAAACCAAAACCACGTCCCTGTTGCATCAAAACCAAATAAGAACCAGAACCCTGTGACTAACCATGTCTGCCGCATAAAACGAGTCAGACAGAAGTTAATAAATAGTTAAATGTGTCTGGTGAGGTGATAGTAGGAGATCATCATTTGATCGGGACATCCTTATTTATTAAGCTCTTGGTCTGTTTGTGGTTGAGTATTGTAGAGCGTTTTATCTAGTTGTTTCTATTTCTGGCAAAATTAGATGGTGTCATTTATAGACTTTGTCTTGTCTGCATTATATGTATGATTTATATGTACATGTCCACTGGTTTTGTGTGAATGTCACATGTGCACAGGCTAAATTAATGAGAGCTGTGGTACCTCGGGGTCTCAGGGACAATGACGGACAAATCATGGTGGACGTCTGTGGGGTCGAGGAGACAACCTCGGTTCAGACCTCTGGGACTGTCCGGTTCAGAGGAGCAAGGACTAGCTGCTAGCCTCTCATCCATGGCCTCCTTCTGCTCCAATAAACACACAGTGGTGGAGTTAGCTTCTGATCTGTTAGCTCCACAGTTCAGGTGAAAGTTCACCAAAACCAAACTTACAGTGGAAATAAAAAAGTGTTTGGCATGTTTTCACCTATTACTGTTAGGATTATTGTCAGTATACTTGACTGTATTGAAAAGAATTTACAATAAATGAAAACATCTTTACTTTCAAGGTGAGAACTTATTTCTACACAGTAATGTCAATTAACCAAAACAGGATCTGACTAGCTAGCTAACTACACTACAAAACTACATATAACTATTAAACTGGCACCTAAATCATTCAAACTAACGTAGGGACGTGAAAGTAAATCGAGGATACTCACAAACTAAAGTAAAACCTGTTTGTTTTTTAAAAACCGGCTTCAGAAAACAAACTCGTTCATTTGTTAGCTCGGTTAAAGGAGAAGCCAAAGTGGCTTCTGTCAGACAAACACCAGAGAAAATATAGAAATCAGTTCTATTTCACTGTTAACAACAACAACAAGACAATAACCGTGATATCAGACAACTTTACCTGAAGGCTGAGGTCCTTTCTCTGTCTGTTAGTGGACGATCAGCAGCGGAATACCCGCCGGAGAAACACCCGGAAGTACGTTTCACTAGAAGTCCGAGTACTTCCGGTGTCAGCCGAAAAAGCACCGAGGAGTCCAGTGTTTACGTTTGATCATTTAAAATTTCAGTTTCGATTTAATTTTTCCAAACCTATGAATTTGTGAACATATCCTATTTAACCTACAACAGAACAGCTGGCAGGTAGTCTTAACTAAAACAGCTGCCATTTATATTAACTTAATTTGACATTATTATCATCCTACAACATGAAGAGACGCTTCAACTGATTATCTGTTGGACAAACAATATGAGACTTTTAAAGACTTTATATTTAACTTTAGGAGACTTATATTCTCAGATAATGATTAACTGAGAATATAATATGTGTAACCATATAACCCATACATATATCATTAACAGTAATAAAAATGCACCAGTAATACAAAATGAATAGAAGTTATAGGTCCGTACTGTAACAACACAATAAACATTATGATCAGGTCTCTGTGTAAACCAGCATCCAATCAGAGACATTAACATGAAGACCAGCGTATGTGAAGAACGATCAGAGTCTCATTCTAACATAAAATAAACCTGAACAAATAATATTTTCATTAAACCAATAAAAATGAGTTAAAATAAACTATTTCTCTAACAAAGTAGAACACAATAAATCACTGGAAACATGACATTTGTAAATGAAGTGAACAGGAAGTACGGTGCGTAACCATGACAACGACGCAGCTACACCATCCACACACCAGCCCAGAGTGCATCCTTAGCATTACCATGGTAACGGCAGGTTAGAACAGCATGGACTGTAGGGACTTGCGGACTGTGGCCATCTCCTGCTGTTGCTGTGGAAACACATCAATGACATGACAGGATGTGACATCACAAAGCTCTGACATCATGTCCTGATGCAACCAGAACTCACTGAGTAGACTTTTATTTTGAACAGTTTATGTTTGTTGTGTGTTGTGTTTTCTAACTGGTCCGTTAGTTGCTCAGTAGTGTCCACCAGAGACCGTGAACAGTGAGAAAATAAATATTATGTAGGTAATGTCATTTGAGGATATGTCATGACTGATAAGTAAATGTAGTTGTTGCTATGACGTTCATCACTATGTTCATTTAGGTGTAGGCCATGTGCTCTGATTTGTCCCGTGTTGCAGCTCTCTGGTCGTGTGAGTGTAGAAAGAACCAATGTTAACCTCACAGACTGAGGAGTGTCTCTGATGAAGACAGACAAGAAAAAGGGAGAGAGTTGGGGACATGATGCAGCACCTGGTCCAGAATCATACCAGTGATCTGCTGCTCGGGGCATGTGTTTCTATTTGATGTGGACACTAGACACGCAGGTATCACCCTGAACAGACAAAAGGAAAAGTGTTAAATTTAAAAGACTGAACTCACCGTGTCCATGAGGATCTTCTTCTGCAGGGTGGCCATCTCCTTCCTCAGCTCTTGCTGCGCCCCCTGCAGGAAGGACTCATGGCTGTTCTCCATGTCCTCCATGTTCTAGAAGAAACACAGCGATGACTTTAGTTTGACTTAAACACTCCCAGTACACGTTGCATGTAATGTCGCTTGAAAACACCTGAATACAAAAGACAGGATGAAAAGAGAGAGAGAAGAACTAGTCCAGATACTCTACAGATCATCTTTGTTTACAGCAGAGAAAGAATCATCTCTAATAATCATTATTATAATCAACATGACCACATCAATAATTAACCACATGATGAATCACACACAACCTCCTCATATCCAATCATTTCCTGAGTTGATTCTACTTTAAAGGCTCATCACTAATGAACAGACATCACTCATTCATTCTACTAGTGGATGAATGAATGAGTTAAACTCCTCTTCCTCAGATCAGCCCTGTTGAGTAGGTGCTCTTTAATGTGACGCAGGACATTTCTCAGCAGGTGAAGCTCTTTGTGCTCAGTCAGGTCTTTAAAAGTCTCACCTTGACAAACTGCTCGTACAACTCTCTGACAGTTTTCAGCTTCTGGTTCTGCACGACTCGGGCCTGCTGCAGGATTTTTTGTTGCTGCCGGAACAGATTCTGTGGACAGAAAGGTGTCACGTTCTACGCTGCATAATCTACCACTTTTAAAGAGTTTACTTTAAGTTATACTATTAAATGTAGTCATTGTAAAAACAGAAAACTACATGTATACATAATGAGTGCTGAGACACAATAAACCCACAGATGTATTTTCTTCCTCTGTATGCGTACAGAATATTTGTAAGTGGACAAAGGTTGAAATCTTGGGATCACAACACGACAAAGACAGACACAAAGGTCTGTGTATGATCTGAATGGTCAAACTGCACAGTGCTGCACCTTATTAATACAGAATGAGAAAACATCCACTGTACATGCAGCAGTGGACTCGCAATTCACATAGTTATCACTAATGATGGCTTTTCATTCTGTGTTTGATTTTTACTGAATACTTCAAACCTGCATAACAAATGTGAATTTCAAGTCTGTCACCATGTGAAATAGGAGCTTAACGACCAAAATACAAATCAGAGTACAGTGTGTTCAGGGTTTAAACATCAGTGTGTTCTGACAGACACTGTTTTAGCAACAAACTGACATTGAGCTTCTCCTCCTGCTCCTCAGCTCGCTGGGCTTCAGTCTCCCACTGCTGAAGTGCAGAGGACACCTGCTGAGAGTACTGCTGCGTCATCTTCTGCCTGCACACAAACACACATCATTTAGTTAACAGTCTTTGAATGTTCTCAGTGATCGCAGGTAACCAGCAGAAAATACTCTCTTCACATCTGCCATTTTAAATGTGTCCTGAGATCTGATCTCAGTGTGTGTGTCTGTAAATGAGCAGCATTGCCATCATGTGGTCAGTAGAATATTAATGGATCTCTGCCTACCACTGGATCAGAACCATCAACTCCTTTGATTCTGTTCTTGTTGCTCAGTGACTGAATTTCCAACAGACATCAGCAGTTTGATCTGAGAGAAGGACAAACCTCTGGCCATGATAGTTGTTCCACAGCTGCTCCAGTTTGTGTTGGCTTCCCTTCATGTAGTTCTTGGTCAGACACTCCAGACGTTTCTTCTTGGCCTGCATCACCTTGCTGATATCAGCTGGAAGAAAACGAGACACAGTGTTAAGTTTGTTTCTCTGATCAACACTGAGGTTTGTGAAATTATGTTACCTGATCTCTGGGTATGAAAATGTGATCAAATGTATTGTACTGATGCCACACAATGATTAAGCAGTCTTACAGGAAGTGAACGCAAGGAGAGAACTACGAATCCAATTTTATAATGAAATGGTTCTGAATGAGACCACATAGTGAAGCTCAACAACTCTGGGAACTCCTTCAAGACTGTTGGAAAACATCGTGAAGCTGTTTGAGAAGAATCTAAAATATGCTCACTACATAATTCCACATGCAGTCCTTCATAGTTTTTAAGTCTTCAGTATTAATCTACAATGTAGAAAAATAAAGAAAAACCATGACCCATGAATTAGATCTCTGCACTTGACCCATCAAAGTGAGCACACTCGGAGCAGTAGGGAGGCACCTGTGAAGCACTTCAGGAGGTTTTAGGTGTTTGCTCGGGGGCATAGAGGGGACTGAACCAGTAACCCACCAGTTCATAGCTCCCTTGGTCAATAATCAATATTCATTTAGTCAGTGCATATTAAATAAATGGCTGTTTACCTCCAAATTTCTCCAGCATAGACTGCACCTCATTTCTGTAAAATAAAAACAGAATATTTACTGAACTAGCCAAAAATACTGTAAGTCATTGATCAGTCATAATAGGATATTTATTAAGTCTTTTAAAGGCTCATATCCTCTTAAACATACAAACATATGGCTATTCTTTAGTTTTGGACTGTTTGTTTGAGACATTTTCCACTATTTTTGACATTTTATGGAAAAATCTATTGATTATGAAATAAGGAGTACCCCACAGCACAGGCAGCCCCCTGCTCGTCAAAGTCAGCAGCAGGTCTCTTCTTTGCCATCTTGTCCACTATTGGAGTTTCATCTTGGGACAGCAACAGCCAACAAAAATCAAAGTTAATACCTCCAGAGCAGCTCCTGTGCTAGCTAGCCTAGCCTGAGGTTAGCTGACCTACCTTCTCTGACATCGTCCTCTGAGCCACTCAACTCTTTCTTTCCATCTTCTTGAATAAAATCATAAACCTTTTTATCTGGTTTTTCCTCTGGGTGTTTTTTCTTCATCTGTTTTCTGACCGTTGCCATTCTTTACAGGGTACAGATTATGTTAGCTAGCTAATTCAGAGAACAGACCAGGAACTATGCTAACGGGAGCTAACGTTCGGCTAATGCTAATATTAGCTTTACAGTTAACTTTTAGTTCACCTCAAATACACACAATCTAGTCTTAATCAACTCTTAAAATTAAACGAACCTGTATTGTGGCTTGTGGCTTCAATTTATGAGTGAATAAACACAAAGAGCAACGGCCTGAAGAAAGCTAACGTAGCTAACTTTAAAGGCTGGATTCCCGCCACTTCCTGGCCGAGTTTAAAGGGCCTTCCTTTAAAAACACGTTAACATTTTAATATTATATTTTATTCGCTGTTTAATCATCTTCATCATATTTTTTTTCACACTTTCCATAGTCATACTATTTTAATAATTCTATAAAATAATAAAATAAGGCCGGATATTATTATTACATTATAATTATAAATGCACTTGGTGGCCACTTCATTAGGTACATAAGTGAAAACATTCAGAATCAGTTTCTAAGAACAGATAGAGATGTTTATTCAGCTGTGTTTCCATTCGGTAGTTCTACTGAACTGACTAGTGTTCCTAATATTTGGTCATAGTGTTCAGTGGCCTAGATTAAATAACAGAAACACTTTATGATGGTTGAATTTAATCCAGTTTAACTCCGTCCTCCTCCTGAATGATCATCAGGTGAATCACCATCTTTCTGTTTCTACATCAACTCAAAATTATTTAGATTAGAATATCTTCACTAGTGTAACTAATAATATAGACAGGGAATGTATAATTAACCCCTCGATGCCTGAATTCATTTTTCAATTATATAAAGAAATGAATTGTGCTTTTCTTATCCACTCCAGTCCTACGAGGAACTACTGCAACTTCAAAGGGTTCCTTGGAATTTTTTGAATGTGTACAAACCGTTTGGAGCATTACATGCGTTATTTCAGCTGCAGTCTGAGCAGAAACAGTGCGCCGCTAATTCACAACAAGGGGTTAATATAATCAGTGAGGACCATTTACCACAGACACAATGGAACTACTTTTAATGTTTTATTTATTTTTATTATTACTGCTTGACCTTTAAAAAAATAATGAAAAAATAAAATACAAAGAAGTTATCTTTTATTACTATTATGTCATAAAACAAGACAAAGAACAGATTTGATGAGCAGAGCTGCTGCAGAACTGAACAACCAGCGTCAGTTTGAATGTGGCCTGTCGGTATGTTGATGCTTTGAACCAAAGTTAAGAGACACTGAACATAAAAATGACAGGAGACTAATCTTTATTAAATATGAGTTCAGGACTGAGCACATCCACATGATAGTCTGGTTGGATCTGAGCACCGTTCCTCTGAGGTAACACCATGTGCATGATGAAGACGTCTGTTTCACTTCAGTCAGATATCAAACTTGTCTTCACAGATGCAGTGTCCATTCTCTTCATAGTCCTCCCGGGTCACCACCATCTCATCATAGTCTGGGTTGTGAGCCAGCAGCTTCCCTCCTTCCCACGAATAAGTTACTGGACTGAGAGACAACAACAGTTAATATCAGTTTAATCAGAGCTGAAGAAAAAAAGATAACCCGTTTATTTATGAACTGGGAAATTCAATAAATAAGTTCAACGCCTGAACAGGGACTTGAACCCTCAGATGATTCTCCTCGTGGCCGTTTCTAATCATCTGTGTCTCTTATTTTTCTGGCATTGATTACAAATGTTGACAGTTGTAGTTTGAAAGCTGCTGAGGTCGGTGTGTGACGTCCTGTAGACGTGTCCAGGTCAGCTCACGTGACAGCGCTCTGTGGTCTCTTACTTTGGAGGCTGAAGGACGGACACGGGCAGATGTGCGGGGACGAGCGACCTCAGCTCTGCCTCCAGTCGCTCTCTGAAGCCTGGAAACAGCGTGTTGCCTCCAGTCAGGACGATGTTCTGGTAGAAGTGAGGCTGCATCTCTGAGAGGAAACCACAGGTAATGTCAAGAGATGAGTCAAAGCCTTTAACAGTGTATTAAACATATAAACACACAGACAACGAAGGCTAAATTAAAAGTACCAGGTTAAAACAACAATAAAAAGGAGCAACTCTCAAACTTTAAGAGCAGGAAGCATCCAGGACAGCCTAACATGCAGAGCTGAAGTGTCCCAGCTGAGAAAGAGACGACCAGGTCTAGTCTGCTCTGACCTTCTGGCAGAGACTGGATGGAGTGGACGATGGACTCTGGGATGCCCATCTCCTGGATGCCGATGTCTGACGGGTGGAAGAGCATCTCAGGAACAGCGAAGCGCTCGTTGACCAACCTCAGGATCTGCTCTCCCGTCTTGTACTTTCCATTGAAGAGCATCTCCTCTGGTGGCTGGGGGCAGACGGAGCAGGGAAATGAACCAGTCTGATTTAGGTTTGTGATGCTGAACATCCACCTCTCTCTCTCGTCTAGTTTCTCTTTTCACTGGCAGCACGTTAACGTCGTCTCACCTTGCAGAAGCCTTTTTTGATGGCGCTGAAATCTGGAAGAACATAATCCTTCATCACTGTGTTCTCCTCGCCCTTCATCCTGACAACACATGACACAGAGCAGGAGTCAGGACTCAGCTTTAACCGACTGCTGCTTAGACAGCGTGTGTTTAAAGCTTAGAAGGATTCATTGTGCAGCAGGATAATCTCAGAGGAGAGTCTCAGAGTCTTCATCTCACTGACGATGCTGAGAGTGAAAGAGCAGCTTACTGTGCGATCTCCATGTCTTTGTAAAACTGCTGTGACACGTAGCAGACGTCCTCCTTCACCTGGTTGATGACATGAGTTTCATCCATGACGTGTAACTGGCTGCAAAACAGAAAGAGGAAAAGACAGAGAGAGACGATGAGGATTGAGTTTGAGTTTATCTGACTTTAAGGTAAATGAATGAATCAGAACACGGAGGAAACACAAAGACTGATCTCACAAATGTTCAACGATGAAAGAAACAACCAGACAGAGACCAAGTCTTAATCACAGGGACCAGTTTAACCTGGTGACCTCTAGTAATGTGTAATAAGGTCAGAGGTCATTTATAAATGACCCCACTGATCACCAGCCATGTTTCTACACAGAGGTCCTGATGTTAAACTGATCCAGAGAGAATCAGCGTCTCAGTGATTCAGATGTTTTCTGTTCATCTTCTAACGATGGAGGCTGAGTTATAAACCAGAGATGGACACATGTTTGTCTCTGTAGCATTCAGACCCATGATGGAGTTTATGTAGTGATGCAGGATTCATGTGTTCATCAGCAGAGGAGCTGACAGGTAGTTCAGGATCAACAGAGTCTCATCACATCAGGTTTTATTTTATCATTAATCTGAATCTGTATCTACAGACGTCAGTGGAGCAAGAAAAGGTAGAATATAATCTCTGACATGAGGAGGAGCAGAAGCAGAGGTAAAGTCAGTAAACTAGAGTCAGAGTTTATTTATGTGGCGTCTCCAGGTAAAACTGGCCTCGTGTGAATCGTGTTTTCCTGTGATTTAAGTTAAAACCTGTGGCAGAATCACAGGAGAGTCCCGTCTGAATCTGGACGTCCTGACTCAAAGAGACACCAGAGAGGAGGACGTACCGATAGGAGATGATCTCCTTCAGGTGATTGGTCAACAGCTTCCCTCCGACATTGATCCTGAAAGACAAAATGAACCAACAGGTCATTGTATCAGCGTCGTTTTATCACCGTCACTGCTGCTGCTGCACGTCGTCCTCCTCTGACCTGCGGACGCCCTCCTTCAGTTTCTTGCTGCGGCAGTAGGGGGCGATGTGGGTGAAGGAGAATCCGGTGTCGACCACTAAGCAGCAGAGCTCCGAGGGTTTGGAGTGGAAGTAGTGATGAGCGCTGAGAGAGCCGGCTGCAAGGACACACAGCAAAGAGCTCAGAGTTAACCTGGAGAGCGTCTGGGAGCCCTGTCCTCTGATCATCTGTCACTTCTTCTTCCTTTGTTCCACGTTACAGTGAAGACTCTATGCTACAGACAGGAGTAAATATACATTTACTTATTCCCTCTGTAGCTCAGCACTGGCTTTAGTAAAACATGATCTGCTCTTCTTATGAAAACAGGAGGAAGTTATAACAGGATAACCTTTGAATCTTTGCTGCTCTGTTCTTATCTGAATGAGAGCGAGGACAGACTCACCGTTGGTCCTGAGGGCCGACTGGAACTGGTACTCCTCAAACAGGATCTCGTTCATGGACTCCTGGATGGAGGTGAAGTTGAAGTAGGGCTCTGTGATGATGACGCTGGTGTCTGCAAACTCAACCTGGACAGAGAGGACACGGTCAGCCAGCAGCACAGGACGAGGGTGATGAGGTGAGAAAAACGAAGCTCGTCAAACAAACCTTAAACATCTCCTTCCCAAACAGATGATCCCACACTTTCCTCTGGACGTCCCAGTTGACCAGATAACCCTGCAGGGACACAAGCAGAGAGAACATGAGGAAGACGCCACGGTTTGATGCGAAGCTGCTTCATGTGGCGTCGCTCTCTCACCTTCTGGA
>SRSE01000056.1:0-62523 GCA_005024645.1 Planiliza haematocheilus | reverse complement strand
AGATTAGATCTGACGGACGTCTCCCAGGAGACGTGGATCAGTGTCTGTACTGGAGGACGATGGCCATGACGAACTGTTTACTGTCCCCTGTCTCACTCTAGTGGACAGTCTCTGCATCGACACTGAGCTGAAGAACAAACTACAGGATGTCCTGATTCCAGAGAGACAGCTGACACTGGGACACATGCTGGGGAAAGGTGACAGAGCTACACAACAAAAACTACACAACAACACAAGGTTCACATGTCAGTGAATGCCACACCCTAGGTTAGCATAGCATTAGCTGATGTTAGTGATGTAGAGGGGGCAGATTTAGTGTGTGTGCGTGTGCGTGTGCGCGTGTGCGTGTGTGTGTGTGTGTGTGTGTGTGTGTGTGTGTGTGTGTGTGTGTGTGTGTGTGTGTGTGTACCAAACACAACAGTGCTGAGTCAGTGTTGTGTGACAGCTCAGCAGAAACAAACCTGTCAGACCGGGTCGAGGGTTTATTTTCTCACCAACTGATTATTATTATTATTATTATTATAGATTCATTAATTCATCGTTAATTGATCTTCTCGTTAATCACGGGTCCGTTAACTCCAGGTGAGTTCGGTTCCGTCAGAGAAGCGTTCCTGAAGAAAGACGATTCGTCTGTCCACAAGGTGGCAGTCAAAGTCCTGAAATGTGAGTGGACATCGTCGTCTTCTTCTTCTATGGTAGTGGCTGAGATGCTGTTTATGTCTTCATGTCTGTGTCTTCATGTCTGTCCTCCAGCGGACATCACTGCTTTAGGAGACATTGAGCAGTGTCTGAAGGAGGCGGCAAACATGAAAGACTTTCACCATCCCAACGTGATCCAGCTCATCGGTAACACACAACAACACACACACACACACACAACACACACACACACACACACACACACACACACACACACACACACACACACACACACACACACACACACACACACACACACACACACACACACACACACACACTGATAGGGTTGTGATTGACAGCCCATCTCTTCCAATAGGAGTGAGTCTCCAGCGGCGTCCCAGTCGGCGTCTCCCGGTCCCGATGGTGGTTCTACCGTTCATGAAGCATGGAGACCTGCACACCTTCCTGCTGCTGTCCAGACTGGGAGACCAGCCCTTTGTAAGGAGGACAGCATGTCCTTAACATGTCCCTGCTGTCTCTGGGTGTCTCACCAGTCAGTGACTCCCTGCTGTCTGTCCCTCAGGACCTGTCTCTGCAGACCATGGTCCAGTTCATGTTGGACATCTCTAGAGGGATGGACTACCTGAGCAGCAAGAACATCATCCACCGAGACCTGGCTGCCCGCAACTGCATGTCCGTCCTCAATATGTCCTCACTCTGTCCTTTTTGTCTAAGTATGACCTCATGTTGTCCTTCAGCTGTGGGTCCAGCTGTAGGTCCAGCTTTAGAACCACCTGTAGGTCCAGCTTTGAACCAGGTGTAGAACCAGCTGTAAAACCAGCTTTAGGACCAGCTGTAGAACCAGCTTTAGAACCACTTGTAGGTCAAGCTTTAGGACCAGCTTTAGGACCAGCTGTAGGTCCAGCTTTAGAACCAGCTTTAGAACCAGCTTTAGGACCAGCTGTAGGACCAGCTTTAGAACCAGGTGTAGGTCCAGCTTTAGAACCAGGTGTAGGTCCCAGCTTTAGGACCAGCTTTAGGACCAGCTTTAGAACCAGCTTTAGGACCAGCTGTAGGTCCAGCTTTAGGACCAGCTTTAGGACCAGCTTTAGAACCAGCTTTAGGACCAGCTGTAGGTCCAGCTTTAGGACCAGCTTTAGAACCAGCTTTAGAACCAGCTTTAGGACCAGCTGTAGGTCCAGCTTTAGAACCAGGTGTAGGACCAGCTTTAGAACCAGCTTTAGGACCAGCTGTAGGTCCAGCTTTAGAACCAGGTGTAGGAACAGCTTTAGGACCAGCTTTAGAACCAGCTTTAGGACCAGCTGTAGGTCCAGCTTTAGAACCAGCTGTAGAACCAGCTTTAGAACCACTTGTAGGTCCCAGCTTTAGGACCAGCTGTAGGTCCAGCTGTAGGACCAGCTTTAGGACCAGCTTTAGGACCAGCTTTAGAACCAGCTTTAGGACCAGCTGTAGGAACAGCTTTAGAACCAGCTTTAGAACCAGCTTTAGGACCAGCTGTAGGTCCAGCTGTAGGTCCAGCTGTGGGTCCAGCTGTGGGTCCAGCTGTGGGTCCAGCTTTAGGACCAGCTTTAGGACCAGCTTTAGAACCAGCTTTAGGACCAGCTGTAGGTCCAGCTTTAGGACCAGCTTTAGAACCAGCTTTAGAACCAGCTTTAGGACCAGCTGTAGGTCCAGCTTTAGAACCAGCTTTAGAACCAGCTTTAGAACCAGCTTTAGGACCAGCTGTAGGTCCAGCTTTAGGTCCAGCTTTAGGAACAGCTTTAGGACCAGCTTTAGGACCAGCTGTAGGTCCAGCTGTAGGTCCAGCTGTGGGTCCAGCTGTGGGTCCAGCTTTAGGACCAGCTTTAGGACCAGCTTTAGAACCAGCTTTAGGACCAGCTGTAGGTCCAGCTTTAGGACCAGCTTTAGAACCAGCTTTAGAACCAGCTTTAGGACCAGCTGTAGGTCCAGCTTTAGGACCAGCTTTAGGACCAGCTGTAGAACCAGCTTTAGAACCACTTGTAGGTCAAGCTTTAGGACCAGCTTTAGGACCAGCTGTAGGTCCAGCTTTAGAACCAGCTTTAGAACCAGCTTTAGGACCAGCTGTAGGACCAGCTTTAGAACCAGGTGTAGGTCCAGCTTTAGAACCAGGTGTAGGTCCCAGCTTTAGGACCAGCTTTAGGACCAGCTTTAGAACCAGCTTTAGGACCAGCTGTAGGTCCAGCTTTAGGACCAGCTTTAGGACCAGCTTTAGAACCAGCTTTAGGACCAGCTGTAGGTCCAGCTTTAGGACCAGCTTTAGAACCAGCTTTAGAACCAGCTTTAGAACCAGCTTTAGGACCAGCTGTAGGTCCAGCTTTAGAACCAGGTGTAGGACCAGCTTTAGAACCAGCTTTAGGACCAGCTGTAGGTCCAGCTTTAGAACCAGGTGTAGGAACAGCTTTAGAACCAGCTTTAGGACCAGCTGTAGGTCCAGCTTTAGAACCAGCTGTAGAACCAGCTTTAGAACCACTTGTAGGTCCCAGCTTTAGGACCAGCTGTAGGTCCAGCTGTAGGACCAGCTTTAGGACCAGCTTTAGGACCAGCTTTAGAACCAGCTTTAGGACCAGCTGTAGGAACAGCTGTAGAACCAGCTTTAGAACCAGCTTTAGGACCAGCTTTAGAACCAGCTTTAGGACCAGCTGTAGGTCCAGCTGTAGGTCCAGCTGTGGGTCCAGCTGTGGGTCCAGCTGTGGGTCCAGCTTTAGGACCAGCTTTAGGACCAGCTTTAGAACCAGCTTTAGGACCAGCTTTAGAACCAGCTTTAGAACCAGTTTTAGGACCAGCTGTAGGTCCAGCTTTAGAACCAGCTTTAGAACCAGCTTTAGGACCAGCTGTAGGTCCAGCTGTGGGTCCAGCTGTGGGTCCAGCTGTGGGTCCAGCTGTGGGTCCAGCTTTAGGACCAGCTTTAGGACCAGCTTTAGAACCAGCTTTAGAACCAGCTTTAGGACCAGCTTTAGGACCAGCTGTAGGTCCAGCTTTAGGACCAGCTTTAGAACCAGCTTTAGAACCAGCTTTAGGACCAGCTGTAGGTCCAGCTGTGGGTCCAGCTGTGGGTCCAGCCTTAGAACCACCTGTAGGTCCAACTTGATTTTCAAGATCAGAGACGTTCTCAACCTTCAGGGGCGCTGTGCTGTAGCTTTAACGAGTTGTGTTTCTGTGTGTTTGTGTCCAGGCTGGATGAGAACATGTCCGTGTGTGTTGCTGACTTCGGTCTCTCTAAGAAGATCTACAGTGGAGATTATTACCGACAAGGATCCGTGTCCAAGCTGCCGGTGAAATGGATCGCTCTGGAGAGTCTGGCAGACAACGTGTACACAACGCAGAGCGACGTGGTACACAACACTACACAATACTACACCTCACAACACAACAACACAGCGCTAGGTGAACACGTTGACACTTACCTGTGTGTGTGTGTGTGTGTGTGTGTGTGTGTGTGTGTGTGTGTGTGTGTGTGTGTGTGTCTCTCAGTGGTCGTTTGGTGTAACCATGTGGGAGATCATGACTCGTGGTCAGACTCCGTATCCTGGAGTAGAAAACTCTGAGATCTACGAGTTCCTGATTAAAGGAGAACGACTGAAGAGACCTGGAGACTGTAGAGAGGACATGTGAGTTACACAACTACTACACAACAGCAGGTCCAGGTGTAGGACCGTGTGGAGGACCGGGTGGAGGCTGTGGACCTGAACGTCTTCTACTGTGTTTCCAGATATGAGATCATGCACAGCTGCTGGAGTCCGGTTCCTAAATGTCGGCCCAGTTTCCAGCACCTGGTCGTCCAGCTGGAGGCGCTATGGCTCAGCCTGTGTCCGGCGCCACCACCGAAGGAGCCCTTACTCTACGTCAACCTGGAGGGGGAGGAATCCGGTGGGGGAGGTGGGGTTGTTGGTGCTTCGGGGTCAGGGGAGGAGCAGGAGGCGGGGCTGGGCTGGTGCGTCCCCTGGCAGCGGGGGGCTGAGGATGAGAAGGACTGGCTGACGGTGGGGTCCGGAGCCGCTTTGGCCATTGGAGGAGACTACAGGTACATCATCGGCCCCTGTGGGGCCCCCGAGGAGGAGGAGGGGGAGGAGGCAGGGAGGAGGAGGAGGGAGTCAATGGACACGGTACAGGAGGAAGAGGATGATGTCGTCATTAATGTCTGACACAGATGGACCAATCAGAGCCCTCCTCCTCCTCCTTGTCTCATCTGATTGGACCAGAGCAGATCACAGCCTGACTACAGGTGTGACGTCACTGAGTAATTGATTAGTAACAGATCGATCAGACTCATTAACAACTATTAATCAGTAACCTGCCCCCCCCCCCACAAGAGTAGCTGTGGACTGAAGGTGACCTTAACGGACTGACTCACCGTCCTCCATCATGATCAGCTGGTTAATAATTAGTTGATCTGTGATTGACTGATGTTTCCTGTTTTACTGATCGATCCTGAACTCATCGTTTTTATCTTGTTTTTTATGTTTGTTTTGTTGCCATGACAACCACTTATCTTTATTTCCTGTTATTTATCAGCTGAGGGTCGAGGTCTGATCAGGTTTAACTCCTCAGAAAGCCTTCACTGATAGTCCTCAAGCTGAACTTGGACCAATCAGGGTCTCTAGGGGCCCCAGTGTCAGCCCCCAGGCCCCGGCCCTGCAGCTCTAGTCTTTACACACTCAACTGACTGATCAGCTGTTAGATCATTATTTTAGATCAGTACTCTGAACCAGGTAACCCCAAGGGCCTCAGGGCCCCTGTAGTGTTAACTGGTGCTGCTGTAACTCTGGTTTTATTCTGAATTAACATGTTATTAATGTCATACGTGTTGATGAACACGGACTGGTTCTGTTGGTGTGTTCTCGTGTCCTATGATGAACCATGGTCTTACCTCTGACTGTAAATAAAGTGTTAGTGAAGTCACCTGCAGATTTCATCCAATCAGAAGAGTTCACGTGGAAACACTCAGTGATGATGACATCATCAGAATCAGGACCCAATCAGCTGATGGAGGTTTCATTGATCAGCTAGTTAGCAGTAAAGAAGACGATCACACCAACATTAAAATGATTGGAAATAAATTAGAGATCAAACTCTTTCATATCAATATTGATTATTAAAGGTCAAAGGTCATCAGTAAGAACCAATCACTGATCAGTACTCAGTGTTGATCTCTGGAGAAATCTTTATGTCGATCGATCGATCAATAACTGATGAAATAACTCAGACTCTCTCCTGTCACATCATTCTTTATTTATTTTATTCCATGACATCACTTCCTTCTCCAGGGGGCAGCTAGCTAGAGCGCTATCAGTCATGTAGCCTCTGTGTAGAGCATTATCGGTTAGCTTAGCGTTAGCCATGGAACAGTACAGGTGTTTCCTCCAAAGGCGACTGATGAGAGGTCTGACCCCTGGTTATCAATTCAATTCAATTCAATTCAGTTTTATTTATATAGCGTCAATAACAATACAAATCGTCTCAAGACGCTTTACAAGACCCGGCCTGAAACCCCCAGAGCAGCCTGAAGGAGACGGTGGCAGGAAAAACTCCCTTTAACAGGAAGAAACCTTGAGCAGAACCAGAACCAGAACCAGCTCATATGGAGGAACCCATCTGCCTAAGGCCAGCCGGGTACAGACAACCCAGGTTCTCTGCATCAGCCATGAGGATGGTCACAGAAAAGGGGCGGAGTCAGCAGCAAAAGACCAATGGTAGTCAGTGCATTGACAGCAGACTGAAGAGATGAGGAATTTGCAGATGTGATTCATAAAAATGTATTTCATGCTCTGTCTGTGAGAGACAAACGATGGTCGTCAGCGTTAACAATGTTTTTTTATTTAATGCTCAGTTAATAAACACGGCTTGACCCTCGGTCCGACCCGTAGTTTAGGAAACCAGGAAGTGATGCAGCAAAAGACGGAAAACAGACTTCAGGAGGTTCCTGGACTAGAACCAAATATCTGCATCTCGTCTCTATAAGACGTTTAGCCTCAGGTCGGTCTAGAGGACGAGGACGGTCTCAGGTCGGTTCTAGAGGACGAGGGCGGTCTCAGGTCGGTTCTGGAGGACGAGGGCGGTCTCAGGTCGGTTCTGGAGGAAGAGGACGGTCTCAGGTCGGTCCCGGAGGAAGAGGACGGTCTCAGGTCGGTCCCAGAGGAAGAGGACTGTCTCAGGTCGGTCCCAGAGGAAGAGGACGGTCTCAGGTCGGTCCCAGAGGAAGAGGACGGTCTCAGGTCGGTCCCAGAGGAAGAGGACGGTCTCAGGTCGGTCCCAGAGGAAGAGGACGGTCTCAGGTCGGTCCTAGAGGAAGAGGACGGTCTCAGGTCGGTTCTAGAGGAAGAGGACGGTCTCAGGTCGGTTCTAGAGGAAGAGGACGGTCTCAGGTCGGTTCTAGAGGAAGAGGACGGTCTCAGGTCGGTCCCAGAGGAAGAGGACGGTCTCAGGTCGGTTCTAGAGGATGAGGACGGTCTCAGGTCGGTCCCAGAGGATGAGGACAGTCATCATTTAAACATTAATACTTGATCAAAGTGCTGATGCTCCAGTCCTGATTCCTCTGGTTCTGACCAATCACTGTTAGAACGTGGAGCTGAGCACCAGTCTGAACTGAACCAACGTTAAAAACAACATCACCGTTTATATTCCTCCTTGAATCAAAGACAGAGACGTTTGGACAGTCAGAACCTCTGAGGACGTTCATGATAAACAGATGAATTAATTAATTAATGATTAAAGCAGCTCACTGATCTACAAGAGGTTTATCATCAGGAGACACTAGACCTGTTCAGAGCTGCTTCACAGTTCAGCCTCAGAGGACGCTGACAAACAAACAAACAAACAAATAAACAAATAAATAACAGAACCAGGAAGTCTTGATTTTCCAGTCTGCAAACATTCAAAACACGCGGTCACGTAAAACCGGTTCTTTAAACTGAGGCTGGGGCATGACGTCACTGCGTTTAAATGATCATCAACGCCAAAACAACACACATGACGTCAGACGTGTTTTTGTTTACGTTTTTGTCACGTTCGCCGCAGTGCGCGCCCCTGCGTCGCACGTGTACGCACTGCCTTAAGGTAAATGAAACGGTTCTTTATTCTAGTGATCCAGACCGGACCGGGTTAATAATAATAATAATAATAATAAAGTTAAGGTTCGGCGGGGCCGCGGTGCCCCCCTCGTCTCCGTCCGGGCGGAAACAACATGGCGTCCTCAGAACACTTCAACAGAACATGGCGGCTGGAGACACAGAACCGTCAGGACTCACACACGGAATCTGCTTTCATCTAAAAACAGCACGAACCGGTAGAAACCTGCTTCTTTTACCGCTGATTGACTGTCCACGGTAGTTTTATGACCCGGTCCAGTTTACCGGGTGTTTCCTCCGCCTGTCTGACCGAACCGTGCCGTCAGTCGTCGGTACCGGACAGACGACCATCCAGTTACCGGACCGACAGACAGAGAGGAATACGAAGAGCCTAGGCCGCTCTCAGCTCTGCTTCAGCGGACCTCTCAGGGCGGATCCTCCGGTGTTGGAGCTCCGGGACACCGGGACGTGTTGGTTTGAACCAGGTGGCGGCAGCAAAATGGCGTCTGAGGCTGCGCAGTACCGAGGAGGACGGGGCGGGCTGTGACGTGACGGACGCCGCATGCTGTTTTCCCCCTCACTTAGAAAAGATCCTCCGTGATGGCCGACCGACGGAAACCCCGACGATAAACGGCGGATTCTTAAGTTAACGTGGAAATGGTCGGTGCATCCTTGCGGGAAGAAGGTAATCCGGCGCCGGTGGCACATGCGCAGATCGGCGCTGCAGTGGTTTTAGTTGGGCAACCATTGCTGAGCTCAGCCTCAGGCCTGCTGTTAGCTAGCACATTGATTCAGACTCCAACACACTGGGTCCAGGTTGAACCAGGTCCAGCTCAGTCACTTTAATCTGAAGGAAGATGTGTTCATGTCCACATTCATGTCCACCAGAGACACTGACACTGTCGTGGTGAGTCCACAGTTAGCCGTAAACTACAGCAGCTAGCTAAACGCTGGTAGCGTAGTGTCGTTTATCCATGGACCTTAGTGTTTCTCTTAGCTTTGTTTACACCTGGGTCCTCAAGCTGAGTTTGGACCAGGTCTGGTAACACAGACCGCGACCAGGACCGAACCAGAACCGGCCCAGATGTGGAGGCCAGACTCTCAGGTGTGTCGGGTCGGCAGTTTCTTTGTTCTAAGGCTAAACTGACCAAACTCGCTGAGAATGGGTCTGTGTGTGGTCGTAACTGGACCCTGAACCAGAGTTCTGTTGGTACCAGAACACGACGGCTGGATCTGACGCTGAGCTCAGATAGAAGATGTCCGAGTAAGGCCAGCATTGGTGAGGCAGTGTCGAAGTGTTCCTCGCTGGTGACATCATTGTTTAAAAAGTTAAAAGGTGAAACAGACACAGGTGATTGGTTGATGCGTCACTGGAACATCAACTCTGATTGGTCGAGCTTCGTGTCATAGACACATTGAACGGTTTCTGTTGAACATGAACTTCCTCCTTCAGTGGTCGTCTGATCTTAGTCCTGCTCATCATTTTCCAGTCGTTCGTTAGATCTTGAAGTTTTCCGACCTCACATATTCTGTCAGAACCACCACGGCAGCAGGATGATCCAGTTTCTGGGTGGCCCCTGTAGTCTTCTTGTAAACTACTGCAGCTGCAGCCTCCAGCTGTCTCTGCTGCTTCACTGTAAAAACCTGTTCATTTTTAAAGGTGTTATTGTTTTGGTCCTGGGGAGAATAGTTTGCACTGAAAACAGCCCCCACAGCCCATACGTGGAGAGTTCTTCTGACACCAATGATCTCACTGCTTCCTGGAAGTTCAGCTGATTTGGAAACAGAGTCCTAGAGTCCCAGAGGAAATGAAAAACTGAAAGTTAAAAATGATGAAAATCTGAAGATGTCCTCCTCCTCTTACTCCACACAAAGATGACTGTAGTCGTTCTGAGGCTGCTGATGTTTTGATCCTGTAATGAATCTTCTGCTCCTGCTTTTAGAGGTCAACATTATGACCTCCAACCTTCATCCAGAACAACTGAATCACTTACAGTGAAGTCAGACATGAAGTCATTGAAGTCATATTATGTTGCCTTCAGATCTGATTGCTGTAACTTCAGGTTGCATATTGCTTCAATTCATGAGCATTAAGGTATTATCTGTGCACAGCCACCCAATCAGAACCAGGACCAGAAGTCTGGGAACCCAGTTCTCTGCTGCAGACATAATTGATGACCTTCTGCACATAGAATGGCACATTTAAAGTTCTTGGTCAGAATCAGAATCAGAATCAGCTTTATTGCCAAGCATGTGTGTACAAACAAGGAATTTGCTTTGGTCCTATAGAAAAGACCATGGCCCCCGATATCAATATGTTAAAGTTTCAGGTCCTTCAGGTCACGAGTGATTGGTTTGGAGTTGAATTCCAGTGGTCAGCGTCATATGTTCAGATGAGTCATGTGATGGTACCAGCCAGAATGATGAATCTTTACACTGTCCCGGCGGTTCGGGTTGGGGATGACGGTAACCAACGTTGTGAACAATGTGAACAGGTCATCAGATCTCAACCTGGCTGAATCAGCTGATCGGTTCCTCCTTAGCCGTCCACCGACTAGAAGAATCCGTTTCACCGTTCACTGAAGTTCTTCTGGTGCCACATGTTGATCCAACTAATGTATTTATTTTATCACTTGTCCATCTCCATGAGGAGCATGATGTTTGGTTACTCCTTCACATCTGTTTATTAAACTAAAACAATGAGACACAGGACTACTGCTGTTGATAAATGTATTTAGAAGACTCGTACATCTGCACTCAACTAAATATACAAATCAAATAAACCTGTAAATGTTCTGCTTCCATTAACACATGGTAGATAAATTAGTCACTGGTTTCATCTTGACCTACGTTTCATTTCCTTTCAGTTTCTCTGCTGCAGCTCAGCCATGATTGTCCTGATTTTATTTCAGTATTCATCCACAGTTACAGTTGAAGTCATAATCATCCAGATAAACATTATTAACATCGTGTGTGTGGTTAAAACCTCTTAGGTCGCTGCATTTCATCAGAATTATTTAATAAAAGTCTTGGGTGTAAACAGCTGTAGATGTTAAACCCTATTACCTGACAGAGGACACAGTGACTGTTAGCATGTTAGCAAACAGCTGCTAATCAACACTTAGCTTAAACCGCTATGCGGTCATCCATGACTCAACTCTTTACATTGAGCAATGCATTGTGGACAGGCCTTAAAGATGAAGAGTGAAGACTGACAGCTAGAAAGTATCTTAGCAAACCATAGCTGTAGAGTGCTAACGATCCACGTTACAGCCACCAGTAGTCACATCTAGAGTAGAAACCATCCAGGCGAGAATTTAAACTTCTTGTTGGCTGCAGTTGTCACCAAATGCTTCATAGCTGCTGAGTTAAGAAAGAAAATAAATTCAATTAGGATGTTTCTTCTGCCCTGAAAACATCATGTTCCTTGTTCTTTCAGTTGTTACTGATTGGACCGAGTCTTACGTCAATCCTTCAATTAGACTTTTATTTCAGGAACCAGCTCCCACCGACCCCCGACCCATTTATCCTTCCTGTGGTTCTGTGTTGGAAGATGCAGACGCTTTGCAGATCAGAGACCCTCAAATGCAACTTTACTTAATTCATAATACCAGACTTGGTTTGATGAGCATATGATCTTTTCTTTCAGGGGGCCATCTCGAACCAGATGTGTAAAAAGCAGGATCTGGTCTTGTGTTTTCTATGGCAACGCTGACCAAGGAAAGAGGAATGGTGCTCCATCAGGACGGAGCCACCACCTCTACAGCTGTACGGACAGTTAACCATCCAGCCCCATGCTTTGCTATGAGACCAGGGAAGGCCAACGAAAGGATGGAACAAAGTGAGGGGGCAAACATTAGGAATAAAAACAATACGTACCCTATGGAGGGCATTAGGAGGACTGGTGGACCGCAGCATCCCGCCAGGTCCACCCTTCAGTCAGACAACTTGTCGCCTGATAACAACTGTAAAGGCATCAGGGTAACGCTGGACAACAACAGTATGTGGAATGAGTTCTACCGATGCAGGACGGAGATGATTGTGACAAACCAAGGTTGCCGGATGTTCCCCTACTGTCGCTTCCACATCTCCGGTTTGCAGCCATCCAGGAAGTACTCTCTGATCATGGACATTCAACCTTTAGACAATAATCTTTACAAGTGGACTGGGAAGAGCTGGAAAGTTGCTGGAAAAGCAGAGTGTCACATAAAGAGTCAACCTTTTGCACATCCAGAGTCCCCAGCAACGGGTCAACACTGGATGCAGAGTCCAGTGTCATTTTATAGACTGAAGCTCACCAACAACATCGCAGACCAAGAGGGAAACACCGTCCTTCGGCCAATGCACTGCTACTTACCACGACTGCACGTGGTCCAGACCGACAAAGCTGCTAAAGATATAAATCTGAATGGTCCCAGTGTGGTCACGTTCACCTTCCCTCAGACTGAGTTTATTGCAGTCACTGCTTACCAGAACACTAGGTTTGCTCAGCTGAAAGTCGACTACAACCCCTTCGCTAAAGGACTGAAGGAGGACGGGTCCACATCACAGGGCCTGAAGCTCAAAACAAACTCTGGTAAAGAGTTACACAAAGATGGAGGCACAAGCACTGAGCAGCATCCAGTGAAGAAGAGCCTGAAGTCTTTCCTTGCAAACCATAAACCTAGAAGCTCAAAAGCAGTGGACTCTAAAGCTCCAGCACCAGAGGACCTCCAGAAACCGTGCACTACAAATGAAGACCAGTCAGCTGCCAAAGGCCCTGTGGAGAGTTTATGGTAAGAGTTTCATTTTTACAGGGAAGATGATGTTGTCATTCTCTTTGGACCAACAGTCAAGTTTGTAAGAGAGACTGATGTCAGGAACTTTGCAAGGAACTAACGTGTCCTTGGATATGCGCTGCCATCTAAAGGTTTGATAGTTAGTTTTCATGCACTAAATAGATTTAAGGTGGACTTGTCCATCTTGTCCGTCTTAGCTTCCCTCTGCGTGTCTGCATTAATGCTGATCTAGGCCTGGACTTGGTTCTTTGTCCATCTACCAGAAGACATCACTGTGGTTTTATGTTTTGTTGAAGTTTAATTAACAGATCAATCCCCAACAACATTCAAAACAACAAACTCTACCAGTCTTTGAACTTTAACCACATGGATGGGCTGGTCCCACATTTCTGAGCTGTTTACATGGTTCAGCTTCTAACAATTGTCTGTCTCCCAGTGAAAACAAACCTGACTGGTTGTTTTGTTATGTCTTTCAACTATGTTTGTGTCTGTGAAGGTTCTTAGTCATCTAGGTCATGGTTCTACCACACAGTTCCACTTGAATGAAACATCTACAAACCCAACAAGTCCAATTGTTGGGTTCTGTTGTTTCATACATCACTTTGACAATAATACTACAACATACTATATTCTAGTAATAATAATAATAATAATAATAAACGTGAAGGACATCCGTGACGTTGTCTTCCTGATTATAATTTACTGCTTTGGACTTATTGGTAGCTGCAGGTTTTCAAACATCCTCATTCAGTCTGGAACATGCAGCACCCATCTTAAACTTACCTGTACTCACATACACACCCAAACAAGAACTCGTCTTCATATCCAGGTTCATGTGACTAAACTGCAGTTCTACAAGTTAAACTCCAACATTGACCAAAAATGTGAAAAAATATGTGTTCTAAAAGTCTAACGGATGTAATTCTATGTTAAAAAAGATTTGTACAAATGTGATAAGATTGATTTAAATATGTGAAAGAAGTTATGTTTATTTTAATATTACATTACTGGTAGCTGGAGCAAATATAAAACCGGTGATGCTACTAATGTTCTCGTTCATACAGAGCAGAGAGATTTACCATGTAACTCATGATTAATATTTACTGTGAGGATTCATTAACACTAACAGGAGCAGACCGCCTCGTCGCATATAAGTTATTATATATTATTTTATATAGTTTTTTCAAAGGTAGTCCTTTGTATTACAAGGTACCCTTGAAGTAATGCATTTACCAGAACAGTTTATTTCTGTGTTATCACCCCTCAGTAACACTGATGTTCTTCTTGTTTGATTTTCCTCAGCAGTAATCCTCGTCCAGCTCAGAAGTTAATTTCTGAAATGATTCGTGAGGCTCACGTTTCTTTGCAGAGATGCAACCTGGAGCAGCTGGCCGTCAGTCACACTAACACTAAGACTACAGCTGTGAAAACCAAAGGACAGGATGTCCTTAACAAGGACAGTGTACCTGAAAAGGAGGAAAAGCAGCAGCATGTGAATTCATTGAACTATAAGAACAACTTCGGTGCAGATTGTTCTGGAGCTGCTGCTCCAGCAAGTTCCCAGAACTCTTTGAAAGACTCAGACCAGTGTAATCCTGACACTCCATCATCGCCTACAGTGAAGCAGCACAGACGACCAGCTCGCCTGCCGCTGCCGGCACTTGCTCTTTTTTTGAAGCAGCATTCAGCAAAATCTAAAATCAGCAAGAGCAAACAGGACTCTCCTGCAGCGGTGCCACCGTCTGAACCTCTGGGTGAATCCCAAAGTTCTTCTGATCACACCTCCAATGAAATCAGTCCCTTGAGAGTTGTCAGTGTCACAAACCCTGACTCCAGCGCCTCCAGACCCGGTGCTGGTGATCTTCATCCAGATCAAGTATTCTCGAAAGATACTGGACAATCAGTTGTTACAGCTCATCAACCTCCCAGTATTTCAGGTCCAGGTTCAGGTTCAAGAACTGATCATCATTCAGTCAATGTTTCTGAAGTCCCAGTCCAAGAGTCAGACGCCCCTGTTGGTCCATCAGTGTTAACTAACTCAGATCTGCCGGTTTGTATCCTCAGAGTATCTACATCCACCAATGCTACAACACTAGCTACCTCTTCTGCACCTCCATCTTTGTCCCCACCCCTCGACACAGTGTTAACTGAACCAATGCCTCAAACGCCTATCGTGTCTTCCACACTCCCTTCAGAGTCCCCCACCCTAAAGCCTGAGTCTTTGTTTCCGGACCCGGAGTGTTCCTCTTTGGCGTTTGAGCCTTTGTCACCAGCGAGTTCACCAGAACCTTTACCCCCCCTTCCGGCCTCATTGGTTTTAGAACTGAACTCCACGGTTTCAGGAGCTGCTTGTAAAGAAGAACCTCCTGAAAACCTGGTGCACAGCGAAGACCCGTCTGTGTTTAAATGGCACACAGTGTTACCTCCACCTGAGCCTCACATAGACTCCTCATTCACAGCATTTCACACCCACCCTATAACACCGTTGCCTTTACAGACTCCTCAAGCAGAACCACAGAGTCTCAACACCTCCACATCCACCTCTCATCTGCCTCCATCATTTCAAGAGAACGAGCAGTCACTTCCTTTCCCGGCAGAGCTTTCCCCTCTTCAACTGCCTCTGTCTCCGACCTTCTCGTCATTGGATGGAGATGCGCTGTCACCAACGCCTTCAATTGCCGACCTTGTTCAGTTTTTCTCCGCCGATGATGACCTTGGGATCGGGGTGGACTTTTCAAACACAGAGACGGTGGCTGTCCCGTGCCCACCCCCACCTTCACTAGAACAACATGAGCCTTCTGAGACGGTGCAGCCAGTCCCGGCAAACAAAACCAGCAAACGCAAGAAGCCCCGGCGGCGAAAGCTAGCAAAGACTGCTATAGATCAGAAGCTGGATGACTCGACATACATAAGAATGCAGCCTAACCTGGAGGAAGTGGAGGAGCAGCTGTTCATCTCCTTCACATCAAAGGTAAAACTACATTTCATTTGTTGGCATTCCGGAGGAATTTGAAGCTGTAAATGTTTGTGGAGTTAAAATCAGATCCTAACTTCTCCAGACACACTCAGGTAGAAGATCAGAGATCCTAAAAAGGGAAAGTTCATGCAGTGATTGGTCAAAGGTCACAGTTTGTCAGAAGTGTTGGGGTGGTGCCTGGTTAATGCCGTCTACAGATGTGACTTTTATGTATAACGTGCACACAGAAGATAAAAACAAACTCACATTTCAGGAGGCCCTCAAACTCCACATCGTGGACTCCTCTGAAGCACCGGTCCCTCTGACGATACCTGAAGGTCAACAACCAGGAGCTGCTGCTGCAAACGAGAATGGTAAAGTTAATAGATAATATTACACATAAAAAGTCACTCGAAGCTGATGGACCTGAGGCTAACTTTATGCTATGCTAGAGGAACTGGAACTCTAACAGGCTCAAGGAGGAACCAGACCTAGAACCTGAACAAAACATGCATTGCGTGATCCAGAATGGACAATTTTTCAGATTTCTGATGTTTAATAGACAAATTGATTAATTTAGTTCTAACATAAACTACAGCAGAGAGTCTGGAGGAGAAGATCACTGCCTTCCAGAAGATTCTGCTGAGAGATTTGAAGCTGCTGAAGCACAGGCAGGTCATCCACCCAGTGCTTCAGGAAGGTACGTATCACCTGTGACCTGGATGCTAACTCTAGGCAAAAAGGAAGGAACCAGGGATGGGCACCTGGTGGCCCTCACTTGATGTGGCCCCTTAGATTCATTTTTGAAAATGATAAACTCTGTCCTCTGTGGCACTGATGTAATGGCATCAGTTGTAATGACGCTGCCTCGTACATGCTTCTACTGGTGAAGAAGAGACGTTTAGCCGTAGTTTAGAGCGGAGAGAGAAGAAATCTTGTCTCAGGTGAAAGGAGGTTATCTGTTCACAGAATGTAAAAGCAAACCTATGTGCTTAGTCTGCTTAGAGACGCTATCTGACATGAAAGATTTCACTTTTAAGTTGCCGCTACAACACGTTGCACAGAGATAAATACAAGAAGTATGGTGAAGCTGGAAGGTCTACTATAGTAGCAGACCTTAAATCAGAAGTACTCAGACAACAGCGACTCTTTACCAGTGAAGAAGTACCAGGGTCCTGTATGTCTTATGCCTGAAGGAGTTTATTTAGGCTCGATCGAGGAGAACAGAAGATTCGTCATCACAACATAAGTGCATGAGTCCACCTCAATTCTAAGGGACAAACAGTAAAGTGTTATACTAAGAGGGTGGACCGAGGCAGGGGGAGATGTGTCAACATCCCATTGGTTATTGTACATAAACATGAAGACAAGGATTCACACCAACTAGGAAATACAAACTGTCAGACAGTGACGGAGGATATTATCATCTAACTCTACAGCTGTGTCTGTTGACAGCCAGACAGTGAGACTGAAGACGCCATAAGAGGGACCATGGCCTTGGCCTGTTCCTCAGAGAGAACATAGGGCAGATACCTGACCCCAGCTGTAGGGAAGAGAAATTATTCTCTAACATCAGGTTGTGTCGATGAAAAATCCCCCTCAATCATTTAGTTGCCTATCCCTGAACTAGATGATAACTCTAAGCTAACACAAACTAACTCTCCTTGTGTTGGTTATACTTTGTGAGCTCAGTTGGTCTGAAGATGACCCTCCTGGATCCGACTCTGACCATCGACCTGAAGTACCTGGGCGTCCGTCTGCCTATCCCTCCTCCCGGAGTCGGTGTGGAGCTTCTGACCCAAGAGCTGCCACCGTCTCAGGGTGAGAATAAACCAGGTTGACCTGGAACTAAGAGAGAGTGTGAAACAAGTCAGAGCAGCAGAGAAACCGGATGAAGGTTTGGTGTGGTGAATTCTGTCGTGAGTGGGTTTTAAAGCAGCTGAAGAATGAAAGGTTGATGCAGTAACTTCCTGTTCTGGTTTGTTTTCAGGTGCTTCTGCTGCGTTTGTGTCCAGAACAGGAAAAACGACGGATGTGACTCAGATTAAAGGCTGGAGAGATAAATTCAGTCCGTCAGAGACTCCGCCTTCATCCTCCAGACCTGAGGAGGCTTTACAAGGTCTGGCCATGTTTATGATCATTATTACTGAAGGACCAGCTACCACAGTCCAGCCAGGCGGGACCAGGTCTCAGGACTAACTCTGTTATGTTTTGTCCTGCAGCTGGACCCAGCTCAGACCTGCAGAAGAAGAATCTGTCTGCGTTCTGCAGCGACATGCTGGACGAGTATCTGGAGAATGAAGGGAAACTGATCGATGAGCGAGCTGCCAGCTTCTCCCAGCCGCCGGTGGAGCCACCAGTCTACGAGCTTCCCACCAGGAGCACCAGCTACGTCCGGACCCTGGACCACGTGCTCAAGAAACAGGTTACCGCTTCCCCTGACGCAGACCTCATCTCTGGGTTTATCCCTCCGTCCAAGAGACCCCGACTCAAGGAGACAAAAACCCGCCAGACAGAGAGGAAGCAGAGAGGTCCCAGACAGAGTAAACCCCGCCCAGAACCTCCAGCTGATCTAGGATCTGAAACTCTTGCAGTCTACAACCCTGACCAATCCCCCAGCCCCAACAGAAGGAGGAAACTCAAACCCAGGAACTTGTCCCAGACTCTCAGTCCCCCCAGAACCACAGGCCCTCTGCCACCCGGCTTTGAAGACCTGGCTCCACTGGAGTCTGACTCTGAGCTGGGTCTGACCAGTGGCCAGAACCAGTCTGGCCGGCCTCCAATGAGCCGGGCCCTGCTAAGACAGAGGGACCTGGAGGACGCCGTAGTGTGGGAGGGCCGAACCCGGACTGCCATCACAGAGGAAAGGGCGTCCGTCGCTCTGAAGTCCCTGTTCACTCTGACGGTGAGAGTCCTGAATCTACCTGAGGATGGCTCGGTGTTCTTCTTCACTGGTCAAGTCTTATTTATTTACCTGTAGCTGCGTGCAGAGGAGGATTAACGTTGTCATGTGCCCCCCCCCCCCCCCCCCATCATGCTCATAAATGGCCCACATAGAATAACTACAGTAAACTGGCATACACAAACATAGAGACAAACAATATGTATTTAAGTTGTTGCCACTAAGTGACCAAAACACAAATATGAACAAGCAGAGGGCCCAGAGCATAGAAGTAGCTCTGTGTGTGTGTACGGTCTGGCCTATGCCACAGTCACTAAACAGTTCAGATAGAACATCTATATCAGCACAGAACACTCATGAGCAGTAGGCTGACTCAGATGGTTGTGGTGGTGAAGCCTCTGCATCGTCGTGGTCACAGATGTTAATGTGGACATGAGCTAGCTGCGGCTACGGCTAAGGATCGTTACGTGTTTCATCCTCCACGACCGAATCTGTTTGACTTGACGAAGGCTTGAGATGTCCCGTTAATTTAGCTCTTTGACGCGTTGTTCTTTTAAACGCTGCTGTTTTCTTTTGGAGGCCCCACTTTCATACCTTCTGTCTGTCATTCTGTCAAAAGACGTCAACCAGAAGTGACGTGACCAGTGTAAGGGATTGATAGGTTTGACATGTGGATCACATGTGTGGATCACATGTGTCCAGCTGTTTATTTGCTTTGTGGGCCAGTAGAGGTCGTGTTTGTGTCTATTTAGGAACAATTAAAATGGCGGGGCCAGTCCGGGGCCCTTTCACACGTGGGGCCCCTAAGCTGCAGCCTAGTCCAGCCTGATCCGCGCCAGGCCGTGTGATAACCTCTGTGTTTTGTCCTCTTCCTCCTCCTCTTCCTCCTCTTTCCTCAGGGTTTTGTGAGTGAGAACCCTACCGCTCCGATCCAGTTGGCCTGGCGGCGCCCCCCCCATTGTCTGAATGATTTCTGCCGGCTCGGCTGCATCTGCTCCAGTCTGTCCCGTTGCTCCAGGATCAGTCACTGTGGTCGACCCGGTTGTATGTTTGGCTGCAGCTGCCTCAAACAGAAGGTGGTCCTCCTCAAGAACCTGGATGGGTCCGACTGCAGCCCCCCCTCCCTGCATGGAAACAAGAAGAGGAAGAGGAGGAGGATGAAGATGGCCTACAGTAAGTTGGGTCAGCTTCAGTTCAGCCTGAATCACCTGACATGAGAGTCGTCCCTGACTAACCCAGACCTCCTCTGCTTCCTGTAGTTCTGAAGGAAGCCGACAGCGTCTCCCAGCCTGCTGAGCGGGTCCAGACTCTGTGGAGCAGGGATGGTGGAGACCTGGATCCAGAACCAGTCCATGTTCCTAAAGAGGCCCAGCCCAGTCCTGAAGAGATTGTTCGTAACAAACCGGAGAAGGTGGTTCAGCCTGGAGCATTCAACCATTTGAGCAGACAGAAAGTCGACAGCTGCGCCAGAGTCCGAGGCTTCAGGAGAAAGGTCCAGAAACAGAAGGTCAGCTTCACCAGAGCCCAAATAAGGTTCTGTCTTTATTGATCAGTACTGCTCCATTTTCCATCAGGAGGTCAAAGAGGTGACGTCTAGAGCTGCTCGGCTGACATCGCAGAAAAAGAGAGGTCCGACCCCAAAGGAGACCCGACCCAGAAGCTCCAGTCCTCCTCCAGGTGGGTCTTTGTGCAGCTCTGCTGACCTGATTGCTCTGAGCCAGAACTCTGTGTTCTCTGGTTGCTGATGAACGTGTTTCCTGTTCCAGGTGAACCGACCCAGACGTCTCCTGGTCCTCCGCCAAAACTGGCTCCAAAGCCGTCCAAGCGTCTCTTCATCTTGGCCGAATGTAAGTGGGTAAGCGACGCCGACCGGACCCATGTGCTGAAGAAGCTGTGTGAGGCCATGGCTCAGGACAAGATGGGCCAGCCATTCTGGATCAGGAAGTACCTGATCAAACCCGTCAGCCAGACTGTGGAGGAGTGCGGCAACGACCGCTGCATCCAGTACAAGGTCCACATCACCAGACCCAAAGTGGAGCCAGAAAAACCAGGGGTACACCAAAACCAGGGAGGTCCAGGAAAACAGGTGGGTGGGACCGGTTCTGATCGTCAGGGTTCTGTTTTCACATTGTTGATCTCCTGATCTAATAATCTGAATCCTGCCGAATCCTCAGCCTTTCAGCACAACTATCTGTCAGCAGGAGGTGAAGGAGGAGGCGGAGCCTCCAGAAGATTGGCAGCGCGAGGTGGAGGAGGAGGCGGAGCCTCCAGAAGATTGGCAGCGCGAGGTGGAGGAGGACATCGAGGAGGAGAAGGTGTTCATACAACCGCAGGTGGAGGAAGAGATGAAGAAGAGAGGAGACAACATGGCTCTGCCTTTCCTGATGGGCGTCTCCCCCGCCGGCTTCCTGTCAGCCACCAGGAAACAGCCAGGAGGAACAGACCACCTGGTCCAGGTAAGACCCCCATATATGGTCATGACTCGGGGTGTAACGGTACAGGCGTCGGTGCACGCAGTCATACGGTGAATAAAAGCTACCGGCTAACGTCATTAGAAAACAGACGAAGAAGAAAAGTGACGCTGTGGAGCACAGATGGACTAAGAGAAGGTGGAGCTTCATCTAAATCACCAGGGTGGGAACGCTTTGGCTCCTGGTGGGCGGAGCTTCCTCTAAATCCAACGCTTTGGCTCCTGGTGGGTGGAGCTTCCTCTAAATCCAACGCTTTGGCTCCTGGTGGGTGGAGCTTCATCTAAATCACCAGGGTAGGAACGCTTTGGCTCCTGGTGCAGCGTAACGGTGACGGACGGACAAAGACTGTCTGGTGGAACATGCTAACGCACATGACACACCATCACCCCGTCATGTCTGTGACTGGTGTGAGGTGTGCAACAGGTTAGTTGAGTTGGTTTCTTCTCATGAAGTGACCAGTTGCTGCCTGACTGCCTCCGTTTAACACGTTGTGCTTTGTCTTTTCCTCTGTATGAACACAATGAAGGAACGGCACGAGAACCCTCCTAATGATTTATTCTAGTTTTTACTTTTAGAACAGGAGGTGTTTTTTAGTTTTTGGTGTAAAGGTGACTCGTGTGCCGTTACACCCCCATCCTGACTGACGGTTCCTGGTTGACCGATCAAAGAGGACCAGTCAGGTTCTGTTGCTGTTGTTGAGTTTAAACCAGCAGCTTCAGCTCTCTCGCTTCCTTTCCTTTGGCTTCCTGCAGGTCAACGGGAAGCTCTACCCGTTGGCAAGAATCCAGTTGGGGAGGATGGGGGCGCTCCACCCTGCTAACCGCCTGGCAGCTTACCTGACCGGCCGGGTGCTGTCCTGCAGACCTCCTCCTCCACGTTCAGGGCCCACACCCCAGACTGTCCCCTCAGCTTCCACCACAGCCCCACCCACACCGCTCCCCACCCCAGTCTCTACTCCAGGTGAGCTGGTTTCAGCTGCAGCTCTGAGCTCATGGCATCATTTCAGTGGGACTCTATTAACCAATGACTTGTGTCCAGGCCCGGCTTCTTTTAAAGCTTCTCAGATGATGATGGTCCAGGTCCCCGCCGTTCCTCTGCCCCGTCTCGCTCCCCCGCCGCCACCCCCCCAGCCTCTGGCTCCCATCTCCACTCAGAGTCCAGTGCTGCAGCCAGTCCTCCAGTCAGTCCTGCAGGCGGTCCTGCAGCCGGTCCAGACCAGAGCAGGTATCCAATATTACCGGCAACCGGACGGTAAGGTAGTCCAGCTGATCCCCATCAGCCACCTGAGACCAGTCACAGCGCTCCCACCCCCCATCCCAGGTGAGTCAATCAATCAGTCAACATTTATTTAGTTGTTCAGGGACACAACGCTGACACCTTCAGGTCAGAATCTGAACTGCAACTTTAAAATGTCTCCACTCCCACCCATCTGTCCCCCAACAGGACATATCCCTGCAGTCCTCTCTCCTCCGTCCCTCCTTGTCAAACAGCAGACTCCACCTCCAGCCACAGCCCCCTCCCACCCCCCCACCTCCTACACCTTTCTCCAGCCTCCAACCCCCGACCCCCCTGCTGCCCCGGCTGACCTCCTGTCCCTCAAACCCTCCACTGACCAGGGCGCCGAGCTGGGGGTCAAGACGGTGACGGTGTCAGCAGCGCCCTCGCTGGCGTCAGAAGAAGTGGACCAACAGAAATCCACCTCACCCCAAAACTCCCCCCCCCACAGAACCCCTAACTCACCGGACCCCCCGCTGACGGTCCCAACCTGGCCTCCAGCCCGCTAGACCTGGACGTCATCTGTCTGGTCGACGAGCCGGCAGCAAACGTGGTGGAGCTTCCTTCAAGCAGTGAGACGGAAAACTCGTCAGACACAGAGACGGACGTTGAAGAGGACAATCAGCCGGCTGACAAGAACCTGGTGAGAGAGACAGAATGACATGAAGACAGAGAGAGAGACAGAGAGAGAGACTGAGAGACAGAGAGAGAGAGGGACAGAGAGACTGAGAGAGAGACAGAGAGACAGACAGAGAGACAGACAGAGAGACAGACAGAGAGAGAGACAGAGAGAGAGAGAGACAGAGAGAGAGAGAGACAGAGAGACAGACTGAGAGAGAGACTGAGAGACAGACAGAGAGAGAGAGAGAGACAGACACAGACAGAGAGACAGACAGAGAGAGACTGAGAGACAGACAGAGAGACTGAGAGACAGACAGAGAGACTGAGAGACAGACAGAGAGACTGAGAGACAGACAGACAGACAGAGACAGACAGAGAGACAGAGACTGTATATAATTAATAGAATGTTCATAATAATAATAATAATAATACATTTTATTTAGAGGCGCCTTTCTTAGCACTCAAGGACACCGTACATAGATTCATAAAACAGCATAGGAATAAAATATATACATATATAAAAAACAACAACAAGAAGAAGAAGAAGAAGAAGAAAAAAAAAAGAGCAGAGCAATTGTGATCAGGTGGAATAGGCAGTTTTAAACAGATATGTTCTGAGTTGTGATTTGAAGTGGGGAAATGAATCAATATTTCTGAGGTGGGGTGGTAGTGAGAGACGGGGAGCAGAGCGACTGAATGCTCTGCTCCCCGTGGTGGTAAGACGGGCAGTAGGGACAGACAGATGTAAGGAGGCAGAGGATCGTAGAGAGAGGGAGGGAGTAGGAACATGGAGGAGATCAGACAAATATGGGGGAGTGAGGTTGTGAATGGCCTTGAAGGTAAACAGGAGGACTTTGAATTGGATGCAGAATTGAACCGGGAGCCAATGAAGCTCTTGAAGAACAGGAGTGATGTGGTGAATGGAGGGGGTTTGAGTTATGATACGGGCAGCTGAGTTCTGGACTAGTTGGAGTTTATGGAGGGATTTGTGTGGAAGGCCAGAGAGGAGAGAGGTACAATAATCCAGACAGGAAGTGACAAGACTGTGAACAAGGATGGCGGCAGTGTGGGGGGTAAGGGAGGGGCAGAGGCGGTTAATGTTACGCAGACCGAGTAATGTTATTGATGTGGGATTGAAAGGATAGTGTGCTGTCAAGGATGACACCCAGACTCTTAACCTGGGGGGAGGGGGAAACGGAGGAGTTGTCGATATTAAGAGAAAAGCTGTCGATTTTGGACAGAGTGGATTTGGTGCCAATGAGGAGGACCTCAGTTTGGTTACTGTTTAGTTTCAGGAAGTTTCAGGTGAACCAGGTTTTTATTTTTTATTTATATAATGTATATATCTAATTCATTATATTGTATTTTGATTTGCTTTGGCAATATTGTTAAGAAACTTTCATGCCAATAAAGCTCACTTTGAATTTGAATTTGAATTTGAATTTGAATGACATAGAGACAGACAGAGAGACAGACTGAGAGACAGACAGAGAGACAGACAGAGAGACAGAGAGAGACAGAGAGACAGACAGAGAGAGAGAATGACATGAAGACAGAAAGACTGAGAGACAGAATGACAGAGAGACAGACAGAGAGACAATGACATGAAGACAGAGAGACATAGAGACAGACTGAGAGACAGAATGACAGAGAGACAGACAGAGAGACAGACAGAGAGACAGACAGAGAGAGAGAATGACAGAGAGACAGACAGAGAGACAGAGAGACAGACTGAGAGACAGACAGAGAGACAGACAGAGAGACAGACAGAGAGACAGACAGAGAGAGAGAATGACATGAAGACAGAGAGACTGAGAGACAGAATGACAGAGAGACAGACAGAGAGACAATGACATGAAGACAGAGAGACATAGAGACAGACTGAGAGACAGAATGACAGAGAGACAGACAGAGAGACAGAATGACAGAGAGACAGACAGAGACAGACAGAGAGAGAGACAGACTGAGAGACAGAATGACAGAGAGACAGACAGAGACAGAGAGACAGACAGGCAGAATGACAGAGAGAGACACTGGGATGGTCTCTAATGTCCTGAATGTCTTTGTTTGTCCAGCGTCACACGTTGCAGGAGAGGAAGCGTCGAGGGAAGATGCAGCGTCTGTTTAAAGATCTGAGGAGACAACTGGACTCCACTGGAGAGTCCAAGCTCAGCACGTTGGACATGGTCAGGGACGCCTGCTGCAGATGAGTCTCCATCTCCTGGACCACATAGGACAGGTTCTAACGCCAGCTGTTTGGTTTCAGGCTGTGCACGTGATAAACAAGCTGAGGAAGACAGAGACAGAGCTTAAGAAGACGAAGAGGATGCTGAGGAAGAGGAGGGACCAATACCTGGAGACCATTGTTTCATCAGCAGGTCAGAGTCCCCCCCCCCATCACCTGGTCCAAACCCCCGGTCCAAACCCCTGGTCTAAACACCCGGTCTAAACCCCTGGTCCCAAACCCCTGGTCTAAACCCCTGGTCCAAAGCCCCAGTTCAAACCCCTGGTCTAAACCCCTGGTCCCAAACCCCTGGTCTAAACCCCTGGTCCAAAGCCCCAGTTCAAACCCCTGGTCTAAACCCCTGGTCCCAAACCCCTGGTCTAAACCCCTGGTCCAAAGCCCCGGTTCAAACCCCCGGTCCAAACCCCCGGTCTAAACCCCTGGTCCCAAACCCCTGGTCCCAAACCCCTGGTCCCAAACCCCTGGTCCAAACCCCTGGTCCAAACCCCTGGTCCCAAACCCCTGGTCCCAAACCCCTGGTCCAAACCCCTGGTCCCAAACCCCTGGTCCCAAACCCCTGGTCCAAACCCCTGGTCCCAAACCCCTGGTCCCAAACCCCTGGTCCCAAACCCCTGGTCCCAAACCCCTGGTCCAAACCCCTGGTCCAAAGCCCTGGTCCAAAGCCCTGGTCTAAACATGTATCATATATAAATGTCTGATTGCTGGCTCGTCTCTGATTGGACGTCTGAATGTTTGTCTCTGACAGCTGATTGGAACCAAAATGTCTCCGCAACGTCTCTCTGTCGTCACTCTGACAACGCCATTGAGATCTCCTCTGATGAAGAGAGAATCATCATCACAGGAAGCACAGAGGTAACGGTCATGCAGAACCCGAACCAGAACCAGACAGAGCAGTAGACCTTGAAGGTTCTTTAGAAATCAGCCCCTCCAGAACGCCAGTAGAACCAGAACCAAAAAAACACTCTAACAATCTTCTTCTGTCTATAGGCCCCTTCATCTGCAGGGGGCGGGGCCTCACATCCTCCTCCTACACCTGTCCTGACACCTGTCCTGACACCTGTCCAGCTTCAGAAGGCCTCAGCCTGGACTCATCCAGCAGTTTCCCACAGTACACCTGTACCCAGGGAGCGGCCCAGGACGGTTCCCAACATCCTGTCACGCAGCAGGAGTCGTCCTCCTCAGATGTCTGAGCCCAGCACAACTCTAGAGGGTGAGACGGATCAGCTGACGGATCAGCTGACGGATCAGCTGACGGATCAGCTGACGGATCAGCTGACAGCTGAGCTAATAACTGACCGTTGATTGATGGTTGACTGATTGACTTCCTGTCTTCCAGCTGAGCCTCCGTCCTTTCAGACTCTGGTTCCGGCTGAGGTTCTGTCTCTGGTTGGGACAGCGTTACCGGGTCAACCACACCTGGCCCTGAGCCCTCTGATGGCGGGAACCAGGATGCTGCAGACGCCTCCGACCCCAGGTACTGATCCTTGCCACGCGTCCTCTGGTTCACGTGCTTTTATTGTGAAAGTCACTATTGTGTCTGATTGCAGGCGTGGCCTCAGTGACCCTGAACCTCCCGACTTTGGCCAATCAGCAGCTCTGTCTCACCTCACTGCCCCCCCACCCAACAGGTAACCCCCCCAAACCGCCTGTTTGTTCTGCAGTTTGTTTGTTACTTACAGACACTAAATAAACAACAAACCCGTCCCCCTTTCAGACCGGGACCGGGACCAGGACCAGGACCAGGACCAGGACCAGGACCAGGACCAGGACCAGGGCCAGCCTCTGTCCCAGACGAGTCGTGGTCAGTCAGAGGACAGAGACGGGGTCCCTCGGGGGCCGGAGGAGAACCAGAACCTGACGTCCCTCCTCAACGAGATCGTCTTCCTCAACCAGCAGAAGGTTGCCACGGCAACAGGCGCAGGACTCCCGTCGCCAGGGAAACCGTTCTCTGTTACAGAGGGGGCGGGGCTTAGCAGTCACATGGACACTGACGTACAGCTGGGATCAGCCAATGGGAATGCTAAAGGAGGGGCGTTGGCCCCACCCCCTCTGCTACAGATGAAGGCGGGCAGGGCCAAAGTGTCGGATCCCTCCACCAGTGAGGAGACAGTAGGAGAGCGAGGAGGAGGGGCCAGGGGGGGGTCATGGCGGCCAATGCCGAGGCTGGTTCCTCTGGGGCTGAGAGGAAACCCCCCCAGCTGACCGATGATGTCACAGCAGACACATGACCTCATTGGCTGTCTGCAGAGAGGGCGTGCTTTGATTTGTACCTGAGAAAACGATGATCACTTCAGTGTCTCAATGCAGCGTGGGAAAACAGAGCTCCGACACCCAAAGACCAGAGAGAGAGAGACAGAGGTTCAGTTTTGCTGTCAGTCAGTGAATGCAACATAAGCTACCTGAAAGTGCAGATTTTTGTTTGTTTACTTTTCTGAATAAAGTTGAAACTAACCAAGCTGAGGTCGTTGTCATGGTGACGGAATCGATTAAATGGAGAATAATCGTCCAGTGTTCCTAAAGTCAATAATTAATCATGAGGATAATGTTTCACAACTTCACTTTAATTAGTCATGTTCCTTAAAACGCTACAACAGTTTTATTCTGAAAATCTGTTTCCTGTCTCCGATTAGTTTTGTTTGTTCTGCTTTGTTTCTGTTTTCAGGAAATTAAAAGAAGTGCAAGCTGTTCATGGAAATATGTTTTTCTTAGATTTGTATTTTTGTACATGTTTAAAGGTTCGGGTCTCCAAACTCTGATGTCAATAAAGTTTAAAAACAAACTGTTTCATCATGATTTACTGATTTACCTGAAGGCATTACAGGTCAGCTGCGCTTAAAACCGTCACATCAGGGTTGACGTCATAATATTGCAGTCCTTGACGTCAATAGTCATGTGTTGTGACGTCACTACAAATCAATAAAATCCTTGATCAGATCAAACTGCACTTCCTGTGTCTGCAGGTAGGAGCCGCTTCAGCGTGACGCCACACGTGGACTCGTCAATAAGCTACGTCAGACTGCACGATACCGGAAGTCAATAGTTTTTTTTACTGTCAAAGTAAAAGCATGAAATAAACTGAAGCTGTGGGAAACGTTTGAACCAAGTTAGAACCTCTTTCTGTTGTCTGCTGACTCGCTGACTAGCTACTCCAGCTCCATGAAAGCTTCCAGGACTCACTAGATCTGCAGCACAGCTTCATCAGTGGGACCAGCTTCATAACAAAGACCAGGTGACTGAGTCTGAATGTTTTAAGTGTTCCTGGAGGGCGTCCCAGAGACAGAGGGCTGAACCCCATGGTGGTCATATTATAAGAAGGAAGAGACTTTAAATAATAATAATAATAATAATAATAATAATGCTCTTAATACTTAATTTTTTATCTTTGTCTCTTTTTGTTGTTGTTTTTAAATTGTGCAAGATAAAATAAACAAACTCGTTTTATTCTGAAAAGCCTGGACGGAAGTTAGTGTCGCTGCCGCTTGCCGTGTTCATTCCGCCGGACTGCGCTCGGCTCAG
Organism: Planiliza haematocheilus; assembly: GCA_005024645.1. Classification (NCBI taxonomy): domain Eukaryota; kingdom Metazoa; phylum Chordata; class Actinopteri; order Mugiliformes; family Mugilidae; genus Planiliza; species Planiliza haematocheilus. Next base: position 34,011 of record SRSE01000056.1, on the reverse strand, counting down.
TCCGGTCCTGATCGTGTGGAAGTCGCGGCGTCTCCGGTTCGTTGCTGCGGCGGAGAAATAAGATGCGGAGCAGCAACAACCCGGATCAGCCCAGAATCAGAACCAGACCCAGGCTAGCGGACCCGTCCGGCACGGCCCGGCCCGGTCCGTAGACAACATGACAGCAGGGACTGCGGTAAAGCCAGCCTCCAAGTCGGCGAACACGGTCAAGCCAGCCCCCACGTTGTTTTGCGCTTTGTCTTTATTAGAAGCGGTACGGTAAACGCGTGCAAAAACAGCCCTTCAAAATAAAAGGATCATTTATGCAAGCTGTCAATCAGTAAACGGTGAACTAATTTAAATCTAATGAAAAATATAAATAAATAGCAAATAATCATGAATTATTATTTGCAACAATGTAATAATGAATTACAATATAAAGGTAACTAAGAATATAAATATGCATATGTGTCAAATTAATATAGAACATTTAAATTAAATATAAATTTTAAAGAAAACTTCTTGTTTCCACGGACTAATTCCACTTTATCCTAATAGAAGACACCCTCAGGATGTCACCCAGGAAATCTCACGCCATTCTGGTTTGGAATTTCAAAATAAAAGCCCCTTAAAATACTACATGATATTGAAATAGAAATTAAAACAAAACTGCCTGTTTCCACAGACTCTTTCCACTTCCCCATGATAGTAGACACCCTCAGGATGTCACCCAGGAAATATCAGGCCATTCTGATTTAGAATTTCAAAATAAAGCACCCTTAAATTCTGTAATATTTTGCTACTGTCTACATGATATTGGAATACCAATAAAAACAAAACTATCTGTTTCCACGGACTCTTTCCACTTCCTTCTGATAGTAGACACCCTCAGGATGTCACCCAGAAAATATCAGGCCATTCTGATTTGGAATTTCAAAATAAAGGCCTCTTAAATTGTTGTATAGTTTACATATTTGCCAGACCATTTCAGATTGCAATAAAAAGGAAACTGTCTGTTTCCACAGACTCTTTCCACTTTCCCCTGATAGTAGACACCCTCAGGATGTCACCCAGGAAATATCAGGCCATTCTGATTTGGAATTTCAAAATAAAGGCCTCTTAAATTGTTGTATAGTTTACATATTTGCCAGACCATTTCAGAATGCAATAAAAAGGAAAATAACTGTTTCCACAGACTCTTTCCACTTTCCCCTGATAGTAGACACCCTCAGGGTGTCACCCAGGAAATATTAGGCCATTCTGATTTAGAATTTCAAAATAAAGGCCTCTTAAATTGTTGTATATTTTACATATTTGCCAGACCATTTCAGACTGCAATAAAAACAAAACTGCCTGTTTCCACAGACTCTTTCCACTCCCCCCTAATAGTAGACACCCTCAGGATGTCACCCAGGAAATATCAGGCCATTCTGATTTGGAATTTCAAAATAAAGGCCTCTTAAATTGTTGTATAGTTTACATATTTGCCAGACCATTTCAGATTGCAATAAAAAGGAAACTGCCTGTTTCCACAGACTCTTTCCACTTTCCCCTGATAGTAGACACCCTCAGGATGTCACCCAGGAAATATCAGGCCATTCTGATTTGGAATTTCAAAATAAAGGCCTCTTAAATTGTTGTATAGTTTACATATTTGCCAGACCATTTCAGATTGCAATAAAAAGGAAACTGCCTGTTTCCACAGACTCTTTCCACTTCCCCCTGATAGTAGACACCCTCAGGATGTCACTCAGGAAATATCAGGCCATTCTGATTTAGAATTTCAAAATAAAGCACCCTTAAATTCTGTAATATTTTGCTACTGTCTACATGATTTTGGAATACCAATAAAAACAAAACTGCCCGTTTCCACGGACTCTTTCCACTACCCTCTGATAGTAGACACCCTCAGGATGTCACCCAGAAAATATCAGGCCATTCTGATTTGGAATTTCAAAATAAAGGCCTCTTAAATGGATGTATATTTTACATATTTGCCAGACCATTTCAGATTGCAATAAAAAGGAAAATAACTGTTTCCACAGACTCTTTCCACTTTCCCCTAATAGTAGACACCCTCAGGGTGTCACCCAGGAAATATCAGGCCATTCTGATTTGGAATTTCAAAATAAAGGCCTCTTAAATTGTTGTATATTTTACATATTTGCCAGACCATTTCAGATTGTAATAAAAAGGAAACTGCCTGTTTCCACAGACTCTTTCCACTTCCCCCTGATAGTAGACACCCTCAGGATGTCACCCAGGAAATATCAAGCCATTCTGATTTGGAATCTCAAAATAAAGCACCCTTAAATTCTGTAATATTTTGCTACTGTCTACATGATTTTGGAATACCAATAAAAACAAAACTGCCTGTTTCCACAGACTCTTTCCACTTCCTCCTGATAGTAGACACCCTCAGGATGTCACACAGGAAATATCAGGCCATTCTGATTTAGAATTTCAAAATAAAGGCCTCTTAAATTGTTGTATATTTTACATATTTGCCAGACCATTTCAGATTGCAATAAAAAGGAAACTGCCTGTTTCCACAGACTCTTTCCACTTCCCTCTGACAGTAGACACCCTCAGGATGTCACCCCGGAAATATCAGGCCATTGTGATTTGGAATTTCAAAATAAAAAAGCCTTAAATTGTTGTATATTTTACATATTTGCCAGACCATTTCAGATTGCAATAAAAAGGAAACTGTCTGTTTCCACAGACTCTTTCCACTCCCCCCTGACAGTAGACACCCTCAGGATGTCACCCAGGAACTATCAGGCCATTCTGATTTGTAATTTCAAAATAAAGCACCCTTAAAGTCTGTAATACTTTGCTACTGTCTACATGATTTTGGAATACCAATAAAAACAAAACTGCCTGTTTCCACGGACTCTTTCCACTTCCCTCTGATAGTAGACACCCTCAGAATGTCATCTGGGAAATATCAGGCCATTCTGATTTGCAATTTCAAAATGAAGCCCCCTTAAATTGATTTATATTTAATATTATACCACCATGACAAGCACCTTCCTGTTTTTCAACAAGAAGTAACATTGTTTCATTAACAGTGAAGAACAGCTGCAAGAATGATTTGCAAAACAAAATTTTGAGTAATAAATAACCTACAGTAGTAATACTAATAATATTGAAAACTGATTCCAAACGTACAGCAAGTGACAAATTCAGACACACAGCAAAAAGTAGTTTGATTTCAATTCAGTTCAATTTTATTCACATAACAATACAACTCGTCTCAAGATGCTTTCCAAAACCCGGCCTGAAACCCCCAGAGCAGCCTGAAGGAGACGGTGGCAAGGAAAAACTCCCTTTTAACAGGAAGAAACCTTGAGCAGAACCCGGCTCATATGGAAGGACCCATCTGCCTAAGGCCAGCCGGGTACAGACAGAGAAAGAGAGAGAAGAAAACAGCAGGAAAAACAAGATAAACATTGTTGAACCATCTCTCACATCTCGCACTGAATCTAGAAAACAACAAAGAAAATGAACATGAACGTTATGTTAGTACTGGTGCCTATAAAATGAGATGTGTCACTATGCAAACTGTAAATATCAGGCTTTTATTATTTAGATTTTCTAATTAAAGTCCCCTTAAATTGTTTTTTAGTTTATATATTTGCTAAACAATTTCTGATTGCAATAAAAAAGAAAACTGCCTGTTTGCCACTAGCTGCCAAATCAAGACACACAACAAAAAGTATGACAGTTCAAAATCTCACAAAAGATATTTAAGGGCACAGGGGGCAATTCCAGGCATCTGCCCTGGCCTTTTCCAGATCCTTGATGTCCATTCCCAGGTACTGTTCGTGGAACCATCTCTCACAAAAATACCAAGGGGAAATCATAGATTATCATGAACGTTATGTTTGTAGTGGTATCTACTGTATAAAAGGGGATGCATAACTACGCAAATTGTTCTCTGTTTAATGACTGTTCAGACAAAAAGAAACATTTTTTCGCCACAAAACTCTGACATCCCAACATCCACAGAAGCTAAAAAAAAAGTACAATCTGACATCAGTCCTTTATCCCCATCGTGACAGAGTTTAAGAAGTAAAAAAAAAAATAGATTAACTTACCCAGTTAGTCAAAGGAGGCCCAGATTCAGGAGGCTTTGTCATTGAGCACATGGCACAATTACTGGTCAAATCAAACACTAAAATACACAAAACCAAATAGTTTGGCAAACCCAGCACATCCTTTGCCTTGCTTTGATAACACTTTTTTAAATAACATAATATTATTAAAAAATAAAGACTCAGACGATTTATGTTAACGTGTACTAACAAACCAAAATCTATAAATATAATTATCTAAATCCATAAATTCTGTTAATATCCTGCTATGTTTATGCCCGTGCAGATCCTCCATGCCTTAGCATGCTGAAATGTCCTCTCCTGCCTGACTGTGCCATTTTTTTTTTTACTATTCCTTCTTCCATCCAGCCTTCCACATTCACCTGTACAGCTAACACACTTGCAAGTTTTTACAGTATGCATTGATTTCTGTATGTATTTAACTGCATACTTTTTCATCAGTATTGTTGTGAACTTGTGATCCTGCCCTTCTGTTTTAATGTTTTTTTAATTTCAGGAATACTTTATTGTTCTTTCTTTTTAAAATAATACTAGCAAAATAATAATAGCAAACTATCATTAATATATCAGTACACAGTAGAATTAGTCCGTGGAAACAAGCAGATTCCTCATGTAGAAAGTAGCAAAATATTAAAGAACTAAAGGGGCCTTTATTATGGAATTCCCGATATATGTAAAATAAAAAACTATTTAGGAGGACTTTATTTTAAAATTCCAAATCACAATGGCCTGATATGTTCTGGGTGACATCCTGAGAGTGTCTACTATCAGGGGGAATTGGAAAGAGTATGTGGAAACAAGCAGTTTGGTTTTTATTGGTATTTTAAAATCATGTAGACAGTAGCAAAATATTACAGTATTTAAGGGTGCTTTATTTTGAAATTCCAAATCAGAATGGCCTGATATTTCCTGGGTGACATCCTGAGGGTGTCTACTATTAGGGGGGAGTGGAAAGAGTCTGTGGAAACAGGCAGTTTTGTTTTTATTGCAATCTGAAATGGTCTGGCAAATATGTAAAATATACAACAATTTAAGAGGCCTTTATTTTGAAATTCCAAATCAGAATGGCCTGATATTTCCTGGGTGACATCCTGAGGGTGTCTACTATTAGGGGGGAGTGGAAAGAGTCTGTGGAAACAGGCAGTTTTGTTTTTATTGCAGTCTGAAATGGTCTGGCAAATATGTAAACTATACAACAATTTAAGAGGCCTTTATTTTGAAATTCCAAATCAGAATGGCCTGATATTTCCTGGGTGACATCCTGAGGGTATCTACTATCAGGGGAAAGTGGAAAGAGTCTGTGGAAACAGACAGTTTCCTTTTTATTGCAATCTGAAATGGTCTTGCAAATATGTAAAATATACAACAATTTAAGAGGCCTTTATTTTGAAATTCTAAATCAGAATGGCCTGATATTTCCTGGGTGACACCCTGAGGGTGTCTACTATTAGGGGGAAGTGGAAAGAGTCTGTGGAAACAGGCAGTTTTGTTTTTATTGGTATTCCAAAATCATGTAGACAGTAGCAAAATATTACAAAATTTAAGGGTGCTTTATTTTGAAATTCTAAATCAGAATGGCCTGATATTTCCTGGGTGACATCCTGAGGGTGTCTACTATCAGGGGGAAGTGGAAAGAGTCTGTGGAAACAGGCAGTTTTGTTTTAATTTCTATTTCAATATCATGTAGTATTTTAAGGGGCTTTTATTTTGAAATTCCAAACCAGAACGGCGTGAGATTTCCTGGGTGACATCCTGAGGGTGTCTTCTATCAGGATAAAGTGGAATTAGTCCGTGGAAACAGGAAGTTTTCTTTAAAATGTATATTTTATTAAATGTTCTATATTAATTTGACACATATCCATATTTATATTCTTAGTTACCTTTATATTGTAATTCATTATTACATTGTTGCAAATAATAATTCATGATTATTTGCTATTCATTCATATTTTTCATTAGATTTAAATTAGTTCACCGTTTACTGATTGACAGCTTGCATAAATGATCCTTTTATTTTGAAGGGCTGTTTTTGCACGCGTTTACCGTACCGCTTCTAATAAAGACAAAGCGCAAAACAACGTGGGGGCTGGCTTGACCGTGTTCGCCGACTTGGAGGCTGGCTTTACCGCAGTCAGCAGGGGCGACGGTGGAGGACCGAAAGAGACAAGAAAAAGGCTGCAGCCGCTGAGAGACGCAGCTAGCCGGCGGCTAACGGCGCGATGGCCGCAGACGGAGGCGGAACGATCCGCAGCCGCATCAGGAACCTGCTGCGCTCCCCGTCCATTAAACTGAGGCGGAGCGGCGCGGCGCGGCACAGGAGCGACCTGAGCGCCAAGGTGCGGAAACGCACACGGTCAACGTCTCTGTGGGGACTCGGGGCCTTCCCTTGTCTCAGGTGGACTGGTCTCAAGTGGACTAGTGTTTGTCTCTGGAGGACTGACTAGTCTCTGCAGGACTAGTTTCTGGTGGACTAGTCTTTGTCTCTGGAGGACTGACGAGTCTCTGGTGGACTGGTCTCAGGTGGACTAGTCTTTGTCTCTGGAGGACTGACTAGTCTCTGGAGGCCTGACTAGTCTCTGGTGGACTAGTCTTTGTCTCCGGACTGACTTGTCTCTGGTGGACTAGTCTCAGGTGGACTAGTCCTTGTCTCTGGAGGACTGACTAGTCTTTGGAGGACTGGTCTTTGTCTCTGGTGGAGTGGTCTTTGTCTCTGGAGGACTGACTAGTCTCAGGTGGACTAGTCTCAGGTGGACTGGTCTTTGTCTCTGGAGGACTAACTGGTCTCAGGTGGACTGGTCTTTGTCTCTGGAGGACTGACTGGTCTCAGGTGGACTGGTCTTTGTCTCTGGAGGACTGACTGGTCTCTGGTGGACTTGTCTCTGGAGGACTGACTGGTCTGGTGGACTGGTCTTTGTCTCTGAAGGACTGACTGGTCTCTGGTGGACTGGTCTTTGTCTCTGGAGGACTGACTAGTCTCAGGTCGACTAGTCTCTGGTGGACTGGTCTCTGGTAGGTGGGTGTTTGTCTCAGGTGGCCAGGTCTTTGTCTCTGATGGACTGGTCCCTAGGGGGGACGTGTCTCTGGTGGACATGTCTCTTGTGGACTGGTCTTTGTCTCAGGGAGACATTCCTACCAGCTGACATTGTCTCAGGATCCTGTCGGTCCAGTCTGTCTTGGTGTGTGAGTCCCTTCAGGGCCTCCATCTGTCTCTCATCGTCCACTTTAACATTTCCCAGAATGCTTTGTGTCCCAGTGGAGACTGACGAGACCGGTTTTCCTGTTGTTGTGAGGATGTCCAGGATGTTTGATGTGGTTTAAGGTTTAGTTAAATGTCAAACCAACAGAGCTTTGTGTCTTTATGAGGACACTCTGTGGTCATAGGGGGCTGTTGGTGTCCAACATGAGGGTCACGTCCCTTCAATGTCACAGCAGGAAGAAGAGAAAACAACTTAGTCTGTTTTTATTTCTTAGAAACTTTAAAAAGACGAAAGGAATGAATAATAAAGTTGATCAGAGACGTTTCCTTTCTGTCTTCAGTCTCATATTTATACCCATGACCCCTCTGGTTCCTGTACGAGACAGACAGACGTTTAACATCAGCACTAACGGTTCTGATTCAGATGTTTTAGTCGTAATCGTGTTGTTGACGCTAAAAGCTGACGAGCTCAGACGGTAGAAGACGTCTCTGAGTGAAGCTCTGAGGAAAAATGACTCAAATATGAATAGAGTTTGGTTGGTGAGACGGGGGAGGGGAGGGGGGGGTCATGTGAGACACTCACAGACGACAGATTCAGAGTTAGGTGCTCTTAGCTTGTTTTAGAGCTGTTAGCTTAGTTTAGGGCTGTTAGCTTGGTTTACAGCTGTTAGCTTAGTTTAGGGCTGTTAGCTTGGTTTAGAGCTGTTAGCTTAGTTTAGGGCTGTTAGCTTGGTTTACAGCTGTTAGCTTGGTTTAGGGCTGTTAGCTTGGTTTACAGCTGTTAGCTTGGTTTACAGCTGTTAGCTTGGTTTAGGGCTGTTAGCTTGGTTTACAGCTGTTAGCTTGGTTTACAGCTGTTAGTTTAGGGCTGTTAGCTTGGTTTAGGGCTGTTAGCTTGGTTTAGAGCTGTTAGCGTGGTTTAGGGCTGTTAGCGTGGTTTAGGGCTGTTAGCGTGGTTTAGAGCTGTTAGCTTAGTTTAGGGCTGTTAGCTTGGTTTAGGGCTGTTAGCTTGGTTTACAGCTGTTAGCTTGGTTTACGGCTGTTAGCGTGGTTTAGGGCTGTTAGCTTGGTTTAGTGCTGTTAGCTTGGTTTAGGGCTGTTAGCTTGGTTTAGAGCTGTTAGCGTGGTTTATGGCTGTTAGCTTGGTTTAGGGCTGTTAGCTTGGTTTAGTGCTGTTAGCTTGGTTTAGGGCTGTTAGCTTGGTTTAGGGCTGTTAGCTTGGTTTAGTGCGGTTAGCTTGGTTTAGGGCTGTTAGCTTGGTTTAGGGCTGTTAGCTTGGTTTAGGGCTGTTAGCTTGGTTTAGGGCTGTTAGTGTGGTTTAGGGCTGTTAGCTTGGTTTAGGGCTGTTAGCTTGGTTTAGAGCTGTTAGCGTGGTTTAGGGCTGTTAGCTTGGTTTAGAGCTGTTAGCGTGGTTTGGGGCTGTTAGCGTGGTTTGGGGCTGTTAGCTTGGTTTGGGGCTGTTAGCTTGGTTTAGGGCTGTTAGCTTGGTTTGGGGCTGTTAGCTTGGTTTGGGGCTGTTAGCTTGGTTTAGGGCTGTTAGCGTGGTTTAGAGCTGTTAGCTTGGTTTAGGGCTGTTAGCTTGGTTTAGAGCTGTTAGCTTGGTTTAGAGCTGTTAGCTTGGTTTAGAGCTGTTAGCGTGGTTTAGGGCTGTTAGCGTGGTTTAGGGCTGTTAGCTTGGTTTAGGGCTGTTAGCGTGGTTTAGGGCTGTTAGCTTGGTTTAGAGCTGTTAGCTTGGTTTAGGGCTGTTAGCGTGGTTTAGGGCTGTTAGCGTGGTTTAGTGCTGTTAGCTTGGTTTAGGGCTGTTAGCTTGGTTTAGGGCTGTTAGCTCAGCATCGACTGCACTGGACTCTTCAGATGGAGCATGAAGTGAGTGTTTGTTTTCATCAGGAAGAAACAAGCAGACCTGAATCGGATTCAGATTCAAGGGGACTTCAGCAGATCCTGATCCTGATCCTGATCCTGATCCTGATCCTGATACTGATTCTGATCCTGATCCCGATTCAGATTCAGATTCAGATTCAGATTCAGATTCAGATTCAGATCCTGATCCTGATCTCGATCCCGATCCCGATTCCGATTCCGATTCTGATTCTGATTCTGATCCAGATTCAGATTCAGATTCAGATTCAGATCCAGATCCAGATCCAGATTCAGATTCAGATTCAGATCCTGATCCTGATCCATTAGTCTGTTTAATCATCAGTGAAAACTAGACGTGACGTTACAGGTTGGGTTTAATCCCAGACCAGGGTGGTGTGTTCACTGACAACATGCTTCATGGAAATATAAACATGAAAGGATTCAACCAATCACATTCACTATGACCTCTGACCTCTGACCTCCAGGTGACCTTGGAGAAGGTACTGGGCATCACAGCTCCAGGAAACAGAGCGCTGGCCTCGGACCCCCGAACTGGACAACTGGCTTATCCTGCTGGGTGAGACACTCTGAGACACACTCTGAGACATGATGAGACACACTCTGAGACACACTGAGACATGATGAGACACACTCTGAGACACACTGAGACATGATGAGACACACTCTGAGACACACTGAGACATGATGAGACACACACTGAGACATAATGAGACACACTCTGAGACACACTGAGACATAATGAGACACACTCTGAGACACACTGAGACATCTCAATTTTACTTTATTTATAAAGCCCTTTAAAACAGCTGTGGCTGACACAAAGTGCTATACATAAAATACAACCTAAAAAATAAGACATCAAACATAAGAGACAATATAAAAACAATGTAAAAAAAAATAAAAAAAAATAATAAATGATAAACAGTATTAAAATAATAATAAAACAGAACAGAAAACAGGGTCTCATGCTGCGTTAAAAGCCAGAGAGTAAAAATGGGTCTTAGTGTGTTTTAAAAATGGACAGCGAAGGGGCTTGTCTGACATGTAGGGGGAGATCGTTCCATAATTTAGGACCGGCAACACAAAAGGCTCTATCCCCTCTGAGCCTCCGTTTGGCCCTTGGTACCTCCAGGAGCAGCTGATCAGCTGACCTGAGGCACCGGGCAGGAGCGTACGGATGGAGCAACTCAGAGAGGTAAGGCGGGGCGAGACCATTTAAAGATTTAAAAACAAATAAAAGAATCTTAAAATGGACTCTAAAAAGACATGATGAGACACACTCTGAGACACACTGAGACATGATGAGACACACTCTGAGACACACTGAGGTCAGATTAAAATCAGTCTGAGAATCAGATTATCAGATTAGACGCATCATGTGACTGAAGAGGATGTCCTTCAGAAGGCGGAGCCCAGAGTCTGGTATCTGGCCTAGGAAAGAACCGGATCAGAACTGAGTGTAGGAGGCTGAAGGACCATGATTCCCACTAACATGAGACAAGTGTCCATTAAATGTCTGAACTATGAAGCTGATTTAAATGTTGATGAAGTGGGACAGACGGAGGATGAAGACTGATGGGAATGAAAGCTTTAAAGAGGACAATAGAGACACAAATAAACTGAGACTGAAAGGACGTGAAGTGGACACTAACTTCAGAGGCTGATGTTGCCTTCAGGGTCTGTAGGAGTTTAGAAGATGATTGAGGAGACATTGGTTGGGACGTTTCTGAGGACACCATGAGGTCCTCAGTGTCTTCAGGGACATCTGAGGGATCACGAGCTTAAAGGAAGGATTCAGGTTTCAGAGGTTCTGGTTCTGGTTCTGGTTCTGGATGTGATCTGTTCACTGAAGCTTCCTGTTGGCCGGTCTGTGGTCAGTGTCGTGTTGTGTTTGTGGTAAAGCTCAGAGTTGATCCTAATCTTTAAAGGAGTCATGTGATTAAACCTGAACCTGAAAGACCAGACCTGATTCCTGGAGGGGACATTTGAGACGGTCCTCGTTCTGTCAGACAGGAAGTAAAACCGTCACTAGTTTAACCAGAAACTGATCAAATCACTGAAGCAGCAGGAGGAGTTATCAGAGGTCAGAGGTCACGCTGCCTCGCCACTTCTTCCAGAGGAATGATGGGAATGTCTGAGGGCTGTGGGATCGTCCAATCAGCTGCAGGCGTGGGAGGAGTCAGCTCCTGATTGGTTGGTCTGTGTTCAGCTCCAGTTCATGGATGAAGAGACGTTGGTTTAATGGTTGAAGACAGAAGTAGGTCAGTGGGGGGGGGGGGGGGGGGGGGGGGGTCAGAGGAACCAGAGAAGAAGAAGTGACTGTTTTTGATCAGAAACATTTTAGTGATTGAATCAAGTTTATCATCAACAAACTCATCAGACTGACAGGAAGTGACCTCACACAGACTCCGCCTCCTAATGCGCTCCTTCCTGATGAGTGACAAAACACACACACACACACACACACACACTGAATCTAGTCCACTGCAGTCGAGATCAACTAGCTTAGCTTAGCTTAGCTTAGCTTAGCTTAGCTTAGCACCATTAATGGATGAGAACATGCAGCGTAGACGAATTGGTGGATCAGTGATAAGCTGGAGACGACGTCGACTGATGACTGAATATAGTTCAAAGGTCAATGAGCTGCTTCACAGGTCAGAGGTCACAGCAGGTCAGAGGGTTCAGACAGGTGATGTCTCATGAACATGTGAAGCCATGTTGTCAATATCGGGACAGTCGATCTCCATGGTAACAGCCAGGCTTTTATTGTGGAGGGTCAATGAGATGTAACCTGCTGCTTCCTCAGGTGTGTCGTGGTGCTGCTCAACCCTCGGAAGAACAAACAGCATCACATCTTCAACAGCTGCAGGTAAAGGCACCCGGCCAATCACGTCGCTCCTGTCCTTTAAACAGGAAGTGTTGCTCCTCTGACCTGGGCTCTGTTTTCAGGAAGGCCATCACCACGCTGGCGTTTTCTCCAGACGGGAAGTACATGGTCACAGGAGAGGTGAGTCGACGGTCTGGAGTCTGACAGCCAGTCCGGACTCTCAGCTGATCACAGCTCGTCCATGTTTGTCCACAGAGCGGTCACATGCCGGCGGTTCGAGTCTGGGACGTCTCAGATCGTCTCCAGGTGTCGGAGCTTCAGGAACATAAATATGGCGTCGCCTGCGTTGCCTTCTCTCCCAACGGGAAGTTCATCGTGAGCGTGGGCTACCAGCACGACATGATGGTCAACGTGTGGAACTGGAAGGTAACACTGCCGCCTGCTGCTGATGGCGTCCGCCGCCTGCTGCTGATGGCGTCCCCGTGTTCTCCTGCTGACGTGTTGTTTTTGTGTTGATCAGAAAAACGTGGTGGTGGCGGCCAACAAGGTTTCTAGTAAAGTGACGGCCGTGTCCTTCTCAGACGACAGCTCGTACTTCGTTACCGCCGGGAACCGCCACATCAAGTTCTGGTACCTGGACCACGCCAAGACCTCCAAGGTACCGCCCACCTGTCAGCAGCCACTCACACGCTGAGCAGCTGATACTGATGGTCTGTGTCCGTCTCCAGGTCAACGCCACCGTCCCACTGATGGGGCGTTCAGGGCTGCTGGGAGAACTGAGGAACAACTTCTTCAGTGACGTGGCGTGTGGGCGGGGCCGACAGTCCGCCTCCACCTTCTGCATCACGTCCTCCAGTCTCCTGTGTGAGTTCAATGAGCGCCGGCTGCTCGACAAGTGGGTCGAACTACGGGTGAGTACCTGAACTGCTCACCTGGTGGCTCCTGGTGTCGTCTAGTCTGTACTTTACAGTGTGTACTTTACAGTGTGTACTTTACAGTGTGTACTTTACAGTGTGTACTTCAGTGTGTACTTCAGTGTGTACTTTACAGTGTGTACTTTACAGTGTGTACTTTACAGTGTGTACTTTACAGTGTGTACTTCAGTGTGTACTTCAGTGTGTACTTCAGTGTGTACTTTACAGTGTGTACTTTACAGTGTGTACTTCAGTGTGTACTTCAGTGTGTACTTTACAGTGTGTACTTTACAGTGTGTACTTTACAGTGTGTACTTCAGTGTGTACTTTACAGTGTGTACTTTACAGTGTGTATATTGTGTTTATTGTGATGCAGCTTTAATGTGATCTTATGTTTCCTCCTCTGCCTCCTGAGCAGAGAGTCGACTCTTCCTCTGTAAGTCGTCCTCCTCCTCCTCCTGTCCTACACCTGTCCTCCTCCTGTCCTCCTCCTGTCCTCCACCTGTCCTCCACCCGTCCTCCACCCGTCCTCCATCCGTCCTCCACCTGTCCACCATCCGTCCTCCATCCGTCCTCCATCCGTCCTCCACCCGTCCTCCACCCGTCCTCCTGTCCTCCACCTGTCTTCCTCCTGTCCTCCATCTTATCCTCCTGTCCTCCTCCTGTCCTCCACGCTTAGGTGTGTTTCTAATAAACGTTTCATTGGTTTAAACTGGCTAGAGAGAAAAAAACTAATTTCCTGTTCTCACCTCATTGGTCAGTTTCATTCATGCCTCTTCACCTGATTGGCTGAGTGACACAGCACCTGATTCAGATTCACAGAGGACCCTGAACGCACCATCACTCAGCTCCACCGTTGTTAAGTTTCTCCTGCAGAAGTGAACCATCTCTGTCCTCCTGTCCCTCTGTCCTCCTGTCTGTCCTCAGGCGTCCCAGGCCACCTGTCTGTCCGTCTCAGATGAGTTTATCTTCTGTGGTTGCTCTGACGGGACGGTTCGAGCGTTCAGCCCAATCAACCTGCACTTCCTGTGCACTTTGCCCCGCCCACACTCTCTGGGCGTTGACATCTCCAGCATGGTGGATGCCAGGTAAGTCACACACCTGTCATTGGCCATTAGACAAGTGGACACTTACCATGGAAACCACAGAATGACCTGGTTTCATCTCCTCAGTCAGCTGTTCTCCTGCAGGGCGGAGTCTCGTTACCCCGACACCGTCGCCGTCTCGTACGACTCCACCAATCGCTGGCTGTCCTGCGTCTACAACGATCACAGCGTTTATGTCTGGGACGTCCGTGACCTCCATGACCCTAGCAGGGTGGGAAAACTGTACTCGGCCCTCTACCACTCGTCCTGCGTCTGGAGCCTGGAGGTCAGTGGCTATAGGTCAAAGGTTAAAGGGTTTAATTCTGGGTTCATGCTAAATGAAGGCTTAAGGGTCTGTTTGCTGTTTCTCCTGCAGATGTATCCAGAGGGAGAGGGAGGAAGGAGAGGGGGAGGTGAGATGTGTCCCCCCCCTGGGTCGTTTTTATCCTGCTCCTCAGACAACACCATCCGACTGTGGAACATGGAGGGACACAACGTCCTCCACAGGAACATCCTGAGCCATGTAAGACGGCACACACGTCCCCCTTTGTACCTGCACCACTGCCCCCTTTAAGTTTGACTGATGTGACCTTTGGCCCCTTAGGACCTGCAGAAGGTCATTTACGTGGACGACGGCATCAACAATCTCCTGGACACAGAGAGTATCGCAGTCGCCGGCGGCAACGCAGAGAAGGCGGGGGCGTCAGGGTTGGAGGGGCAACAGACGGACCAGAACAGGGTGGGCATTAGGACCCTGAGTGTCAGTCCCAACGGCCAGCACCTGGCCTCTGGAGACCGCATGGGAGTCCTGAGGTGAGGGGGGGTCAGCGGGCCTATAAGGGGGCGTGGTCTGTGATGTGGGCGTGGCCTTGATGAGTTGCTTTCACTCCGTTTAGGATCCATGATCTGGGCGACATGGAGGAGATCCTGAACGTTCAGGCTCACGACTCAGAGATCCTCTGCCTGGAGTTCTCCAAACCCGATACAGGTGACTCTTACCTGTCAGTCAGTGCTGAGGGAGGCAGTGTGATCCAGCCAATAGGAGGTCAGACTGAATCATAGACTGAATCATGACTTCCTGTCTCTCAGGTCTCCAGTTATTAGCGACAGCCAGTCGGGACCGTCTCATCCACGTCCTGGACGCTGGCAGAGACTACAGCCTGGTCCAGACTCTGGACGAACACTCGTCCTCCATCACTGCCGTCAGATTTGCTGGTCAGTCCCCCTGACCCCTGACCTCTGATCCCTGCCCTACTTTACCTTTTGACCTCTGACCTTCCTGTCTTTCAGCCAACGAGGAGAAGGTGAGAATGATCACCTGTGGAGCAGATAAGAGCGTCTACTTCCGTACAGCTCAGCAGGTGAGGAGAACACCTGAGTGATGTCACAGAGTGATGTCATGTGTTTTACCTCTTTCATGTCTGTTCTGGGACAGTCAGGTTCTGCTTTGATCAAACATGGCGTTCACATGAAGCACGTGATCTGAGTCTGATGTCATCACTTCCTATTTTTCAGATGGGGGCGGAGTTAGAGTTCACGAGGACACATCATGTGGTCAGGAAGACGACTCTGTACGACATGGACGTAGATCCGACCAGGAAATACGCAGCGGTGGGCTGTCAGGACCGCAGCATCAGGTAACACACACACAGAAGCAGGGCATCATGGGTAATGTAGTACAGGGTCCAGACCACATCATCCACGGTCTATCACTTCCTGAACTGGATCAACCAATGAGCTGCTGCTTTTTTCATGATGATAATGAAGATGATGAAGGTCTGTCTCTGTCCTCCAGGATCTTCAGCATCAGTAACGGGAAACAGAAGAAGTTGTATAAAGGGTCTCTGGGAGAGGATGGAACGCTCATTAAGGTAGGATGGTTACCAAGGTGACGTCTCAAGGGGGACAGGGACAGTTGTTAACTGGCTCCGCCCCCTTCTTGTCCTCAGGTGCAGATCGATCCGTCAGGTCTCTACATTGCCACCTCCTGCTCCGACAAGAACATCGGCATCTTTGACTTCTACTCTGGAGAATGTGTGGCCACCATGTTCGGACACTCAGGTCAGCAACACGACCACAATGTCAACCAGAACGTTAACCAGAACGTCAACCAGAACGTCAACCAGAACGTCAACCAGAACGTCAACCAGAACGTCAACCAGGACGTCAACGACGATCTCGGTTATGACAGTGTCAATTACGACCACGACAACAACGATAACCACGATGACGTGACAATGACAATGACACTAACCATGACCACAACAAC
Source organism: Planiliza haematocheilus (assembly GCA_005024645.1). NCBI lineage: Eukaryota > Metazoa > Chordata > Actinopteri > Mugiliformes > Mugilidae > Planiliza > Planiliza haematocheilus. Next base: position 17,739 of record SRSE01000056.1, on the reverse strand, counting down.
GACCACGACAACACGCCGCTTTAACATTTTCTTTTTTATGTTGTAAGAAAATGTATCCATTGAATGTTTGAGGTTTTGTCCTGCATCCACAACCTTGTGTCCTATCCCCTGTGTCCTAACCCCTGTGTGTCCTAACCCCTAACCCTGACCTCAGAGCCCTAACCCCTGTGTCCTAAGCCCTGACCCCTGACCCCAGAGCCCTAACCCCTGTGTCCTAAGCCCTAACCCCTAACCCCTGTGTCCTAAGCCCTAACCCCTAACCCCTGTGTCCTAAGCCCTAACCCCTGACCCCTAACCTCTGTGTCCTAAGCCCTAACCCCTGACCCCTAACCCCTGTGTCCTAAGCCCTAACCCCTGACCCCTAACCCCTGTGTCCTAAGCCCTAACCCCTGTGTCCTAAGCCCTAACCCCTAACCCCTGACCCCTAACCCCTGTGTCCTAAGCCCTAACCCCTGACCCCTAACCTCTGTGTCCTAAGCCCTAACCCCTGTGTCCTAAGCCCTAACCCCTGACCCCTAACCTCTGTGTCCTAAGCCCTAACCCCTGACCCCTAAACCCTGTGTCCTAAGCCCTAACCCCTGTGTCCTAAGCCCTAACCCCTGTGTCCTAAGCCCTAACCCCAGAGCCCTAACACATCCACCAGGACGCCTGCATCCGTAGATGAACTCTGTGAACATGGTTGTGTTTGTTTCAGAGATCGTAACGGGACTGAAGTTCAGCAGCGACTGTCGACACCTGATCACTGTGTCGGGAGACAGGTACGCCTCGTCTTAATCTCTGACATCATCGTCATGACAACGGCCCATATCCGTCTTTATTCTGAGTGCGTGTGTGTGCAGCTGCATCTTTGTGTGGCGTCTGAGTCCAGAGTTGACCCTCCGGATGAGGCAGCGGCTTGCTGAGCTCCACCCCCCCAGCACCACGCCAAGCTCCCAGAATGCACCTCAGCAGAGAGTTGTGAAGCTCAGGTAGAAAGATCGTATCTCATTATCTTTTGAGGGAGTGTCTGTGGAGACAGTGCTGTGTGATCAGTGTTGAAGTAACTCGTTGTGTTTGAGCAGCACTGAGACATTGTCTCCCCCCATCGTCAACATGTCGTCTGACAGCGACAAGGAGGAAGAGGAGGAAGAAGAGGAGCTTCAATGTCCTTATGAGGACACAGCAGGAACTCTGGAGGAGGAGACAGGTCTGTTACCATGGTTACAGACACATGTCTCATTTCACCTTTATGGAGATCAATTAATCAAAGAGTCAATTATCAAAACATCAGTGAAGTCCTATAATTATTAAATCAATCAGCTGTCAGTTAATGTTTTTTTCTTTGTTTCTGTCACAAGAGTCTCAAACATTGGACAGAGACCAAAGGAAGGTCAGTGAAATGTTAGAGTTGAATAATAATCGTTTCTAAAGACATGTCTGACACGTTGGTGGTTCCCCTCTGGATCTTCCTTTCACCTCCTCTTCGTCTCCTCAGGAGGCGACGGCGGGTCGACTCCCTCGTCGGCGCTGGTCCAGGAGGACGGGCAATGTTGAGGGTGTCCTGATGGTTAAATCCATGTTGGACCTGAGACTGCTGGACTCGTACAGGCCCGATAGACAGGAGGACCATGTGGACCAAGAGGACCAGGTGGACCAGGTGGACCAGGACGTCCAGGTGGAGGTTGGGACACTATCAAACAGACTCTTCAGTATGTCAATATGACCTGAAGCATTAATCATATATTCTATTTACTCCTCAGAAGACACCCTCCCTCTGTGTTAGCCACACCCCTTGTAGCCAGAGGAGGAGGGGTCAGGGTGTGGAGGCGGGGTCTTACAAGACCAATCAGGAGTTGGGGAGTACTGTCAGCCTGCAGGTCAGCACTGCATGGGTGAGTTCTGATCAAGGAGCTTCCCGAAGACAAACATCCACATGCAGATCAGTTGACACGTTGGTGGTTTCTCCCATCCAGGTGGAGGACGAGGCGAGGACCAATCAGAGGCCAGACTTCATCCTACTGTCCAATCAGAGCCCAGACAGAGGGGCCCCCGTCCTGTATCCAGACCACTGGGAGGACAGAGTCAGCCTGGCTGGCAGGTAGGATCAGATCATCATGTGTTTGACGCTGTGACGGGGTCTTCGTCTCGTATTAACTCCGCCCCCTGTGGTCAGTGAGTTCCAGGTGAAGGAGGCGTGTCCTGCTCCAGGTGGACGACAAGACAAACCCAGTCCAGATAGTGGCTGCTCGCTGGCCTTCAACTCCAGACTGTCCAGTCCAGACAGACCTGGAGGAGACGGTGAGACAGAGGGACAGGAGACAGAGGGACAGGAGACAGAGGGACAGGAGACAGTGGGGCAGACTCTGGTCCCTCTTTAATGTCTTGTCTTCTGTGTCCACCAGACTCGGTGGAGCTTCTCAGTGGGGACGGAAACTCCTCAGAGCTGGAGATGGAGGAGGACGAGGATGATGAAGGAGGACGAGGACATGTCGGGGTGTCTCAACCTGTCCCTCAGACTCCAGACCAGGAAGCGTTCCTGAAAGAACACTTTGTCACACTGGCCGAACTGTCCGAATCAGGTGCAACTAGCAACACGACAACTAGCAACACGACAACTAGCAACACGACAACCAGCAACACGACAACCAGCAACCACACAACCAGCAACCACACAACCAGCAACAACACAACCAGCAACTACACAACTAGCAACCACACAACCAGCAACCACACAACTAGCAACCACACAACCAGCAACACGACAACTAGCAACCACACAACCAGCAACACGACAACTAGCAACCACACAACCAGCAACACGACAACTAGCAACACAACCAGCAACACGACAACTAGCAACACAAGCTGCACTAGCTGCCCAAATAACTCTTTAAAAAGCCTCCAACTGATTCAAAATGCTGCATCCAGAGCATTGACAGGAATTAACCAGAGAGATCATATTACTCCAGTTTTAGCTTCTCTTCACTGGCTCCCCTTAAAGTCTAGAATAGAATTTAAAATCCTCCTCCTTACATACAAGGCCCTCAAAGGCCTAGCTCCATCATATCTTAAAGACCTCATTGTACCATATCATCCCAACAGATCACTTCGGTCTGAAAGTGCAGGCCTACTTGTGGTTCCTAGAATTTCAAAGAGTAGAATGGGAGGTAGAGCTTTCAGCTATCAGGCTCCTCTCCTGTGGAACCAGCTCCCAGTTTGGGTTCAGGAAGCAGACACTCTCTCTATTTTTAAGGTCAGGCTTAAGACTTTCCTTTTTGATCAAGCTTATAGTTAGGGCTGGACTAAACCATCCCTTAGTTATGCTGCTATAGGCCTAGGCTGCTGGGGGACAATGCAACAAACACATGCTCTCCTTCTTTCTTCTCTCTCCTCTCTCGTGTCCTCCACTTTCTTTTTCTCTGGCACAGAGCTCCTGTCCTCTAAATTCCTATCTGCTACTAGTCATGACATTCTGTGCTATTACTATGTAGAATGTTTACTGCTGCTCTCCCTTCTTCCGAGTATCTCTGGCCTGGAGTTGAGTGTTTCCTGTGGAGCTCCATACTACATCTGTTGTCGTGGTCTCATCATTCTGCCCAGTCTCCATGAATCCTGCTGTTATCCACTCCTACCTGAATGAACAATTCTCCAACCTGCTGATGATTCCTCTTACATTTTCAAACTGTCATGTAACATCATTAGTTTGAATCATAGCATCCAACTTGAATGCTTTAGTCAGATATGTGTATTTATGACAGATGTATGTTTATCTTGCTGTTCTCTTTCTCTGTCTGTACCCGGCTGGCCTTAGGCAGATGGTCCCTCCATATGAGCTGGTTCTGGTTCTGGTTCTGGTTCTGCTCAAGGTTTCTTCCTGTTAAAGGGAGTTTTTCCTGCCACTGTCGCCTTCAGGCTGCTCTGGGGGTTTCAGGCCGGGTCTTGTAAAGCGTCTTGAGACAATTTGTATTGTTATTGACGCTATATAAATAAAACTGCAACCGCACAACTAGCAACAACAACAAGTAACCAAGAACAATAGCAACCAGCAACTAGCTCATATTCAGTGATCATGTGATCTTTGTGTGGACAGGAAGTCCGAGCAGGACGTCCCACAGCTCCAGTGAAAGTCTCAGCATCTCCTCCAGGTTCCTCTCCCAGACGTCTGCTGTGAGGTAGACCCATGTTTCCCTGGCTCTGACCCCAACGACCCCCCCCCCCCCCCCCCCCCCCCCCCCCCAGGACAGAACTCAGTCAAGTCTCTTCCTCTGTTGTCTTTTTCCTCTGCAGCCGGACCATGATCCCTCTTCCATCTCGGGCCACCGGCGGAGGTGTGAGGGAGGTGAGGGCCCGTCCTCTGGTCTCCGAGGTCCGACCACTGATGGATCTGAACCCGAGCAGGACCGAGGAGAGGAGGGTGTCATGGAACCAGGACCAAACACAAAAACAGAACCAGGACCAGACCTCCTCACTCGAGGACCAAGTACAGGCAAAACAGGACCAAGCAGAACCTCATGAGGTTCAGAACCAGTTCCAGAAGCCAGTGGAGACCTCCTTGGCCCAGCAAGTCCATCGTCCCTCCCCTCTCAAGAAGAAGTTCCAGACCACAGCAGAGTCCAGGAGGGACCTGGGGCCCACGGCCCGGGCCGCTGCCCTCCACCTGACCTCATCCTCTGGACTCCGGAAGGCTCAGTCTGTCCACAGCCTGCTGAGCGACTCAGGTACCAGTGACCCGGCTCACATTCAGAACCAGCTCCACCTGGACCAAATAACACTTCCTGTCTCTCCAGGTGAACCCTCCCATCCGTTTAAAGAGGACGCCACTCAGATGCTCCTCCCCCCTCAGCGTCCCACCACTCTCCCCTCCTCCCCCAGGCGCCCCACATCCACAGCACCAGTCCAGAAACCCAGCCCGGTCTCTCCAAGGTCCCCCCAACCAGAACCAGCCACTACGCCCAGGAAGTCTTCCACCCCCTCGGCTTCATCAGCGTCTCGTTCCTACATGAGTCCTACAGCCAGCTCCATGGCCAAGATGTCCCGATCCGTCTCCGTGGGCGACGGTCTCAACATGGCGGAGCCAGCTGAGGATCCAGTGGCATCGTCTCAGGTCAAAGAGACTCCGCCTCCTCTCGTTGCTGTGGTGCCCTCCAATGTAACTTTGGCCGTGCCCCCCCACGCCACTATGGTCCCCGTCGTCGTCTCCTCTGCCCCTTCTTTGACTCCAGGTAACCATGGTAACCAGACAGCCCCTCCCCCTCGCAGCCTCCAGGCCCGTGTCCCCGGCAGCAGCAGACCACTTCCTGACAAACCCTCCCTCGCTGCCTTCTCATCCATGAGGACTCCCCAGACCTCCGTCTCCCCTCTGACTCCCCCTCTGCTGGGGGAGGAGCCTCCTGCAGGTGGCAGTACAGAACAGATGGCCGTCACAGGTTTGGACTCATCCTCCTCTTCCTCTTCATCCCTTCATCTCTGGCTCCGCCTCTCATCTCCATCCTCCTCCTCCCTCTTCTCTGTGGCGGTGAGACGTCCCACTCCTCCTTTTATTCTGTCTTTTATTATCCCGTCCTCTCATCTGTCCTCCTCTCGTCATCTTAACCACACAGGAAGTCATCTAAAACCCTTGTGATGTCATTGTGTTGCCATGGCAACATAGCTAAATTTGATGTGAAACAGTAGTACAGGGGTTAAAGTTTTCCGTCGCTATGACGGAAATCCGTCAACTCGGCTCTCGTAAGGTCCCGTGGTCCCACCAAAAAGGCAGAGTGAGAACCGCATATAAATAAATAAACATTTCGAGAGCCTTTAAAAAATCCTACAGTAGTACAGACCGTGAATGCAACACTCAGCGTATCCTAGCAACATTCAACCCGTAAGTCCGTGCGTTTTTGTTGACAGAAGTGGCAGCTCTAGTCTCCGCTAGTAGAAAACTACATGTCTTTCTCAAAGCAGAAACCTACAATTGAAAATGAAAATCGTCGGTTTAACCCCGCCTGGACGGATGAATAGTATTTATTCATGTTACCGCCAAGTTTAAATGCCAAACTGATGTGTTTAATTTGTAATGAGTGTGTCGCGGTTCTGAAAGATTAGCCCCACCGCCCCCCTTGTTTTCGATGTCCCCCCCCTCTGGTCATTTGTTATCCCTGGTGGGGATATGTTGTCCCCCCCCCCCCCACCCGGTCAGACAGTAGGCTACTTCAGATCAAACCTGCATAATTTGAACTGCCAGCCTCCTCATCCCCCCCTACAGTAGCGCACAGCGTCTCTCAGACAGTCATATCGTATACTGTAAATTCTCAAAGAGAGAGAGAGACAGAGAGAGAGAGACAGAGAGAGAGAGACAGAGAGAGAGAGACAGAGAGAGAGAGAGGCGAGTCTGGAGATGCCGGTTGCACTGGGTCGGGTCTGTCTCCAGGTTTGAGTAAATAAAAGCCGGTCTCAATTAGAAACCGGGACTGTTTTCTACAAGTTCAAGTGAATGAACAACCTGTCATAGTGCTTCCTGCTACAGTTCTCAAAACCCCGACCCGGTCTGATCCGCGAATGCGGCCAGGCTCACATGCATTTTCGTCCAGCAAAAAAGAGAAAGAAATGTTTTCTGGATCATTTTATGATTATAGCCTATTATTTCCCATCTTTGGTGACCTGATTTTTTGGAAATTAAATAAAAGCCTGTCCCATATGGACGCCTGTCTAACATATCGTGAGTTGATGTCGATGTGACTGTATTGGCTATAACTACAGGTGCACAACCAGGAGCCCCCCCTCTTTTTTTTCTTTCACAAATCGCACACTGGTTATGTGACCACATTTAAGAAGGAAATAATGAATAAATAATACTTGTTTTACAATACATTCATTTGTGTTGTTATGTGTCATTACCATGGCTGCCTGCCCTGTCCTGCCATAGGCTATAACACCGATATGATTTGCAACAACACTTCACCTATCAGCAGTGTTTGTTAAAACATTGTGAAAATAAATGCTTGCACTGAAAACTTGTGCAGACGATTTGTTATTTATAGCCCATTAACAAGAATGGTGAAGTCTTGCAAAAAATGTTGGTTTCATGCCCTGGCTTTGAACTAGAAGGGGTAATCGACCACGTGGTGTTTAAATATCGAGGCAGTATGCGGCCATGACCCCCAGTGATACTCAAATAAATTTTCAGTCAGATGATTTTTTTTTGCTTTAACCCCTGTCAGTAGATATACAGATATAATGTGGCACACAGCTGCTGTAATGTGCATTAATGTTCTTATTCTGTCTCTGTTCAGACCATCCAATCAGTGTGGAGACCTGCAGGGCTCTGACCAATGAGCTGCAGAGTTGCTTTAAGCGAGCGACACACCTGTACAGGAAGGTGATTGATTCTGATTGGTCGTTACCCATTCAAACCATGCGTCAATTATAACTCACCTTTCTCTCTTCCTCCAGGTGAGCGGCTCCTCCTCGGACGACTCCGCCTCTGACCAACATCACATGACTCTCCTCCTATCAGAGGCCTTCCAAGCCATGAGGGCGGAGCTCGACTCTCTGCCACTCAGTGCACCGGGCATGCTGGGAGAGGAGGGGGGGCTGGGAGCAGTGGGGGAGGTGAAGACGGCAGCTCTGCTGGAGGAGTACTCTCTGCTGCTGCTGCAGGCCGTGCACCGGCGGGTCAACAGCTCCCCCTGACCTTCATCACCATCATTATCATCATCATCATCATCATCAGCGTCTGCCCACCACCCACGAGCCAATCATTGCTCTTCCTCTTCCTCCTCCTCTTCATCACAGAGGAGCCTCTTGTCTTCCTCTTCCTCTGTGTTTACGTCCTGCTGTCGTTCCTCCTCTTCGTCACTGATGAAGGACCTGAAGCCATTTTGGTTTTTATTTAGTTTTTATGAGTCAGAGCGACTGTAGAGCCTTTACGTTGTTGAGCTGTTACACTACTGAACAAGACTTGAACGTTTTGATAATTGTTGTTAGAGAAACACAACGTTCACTTTAATAAAAGTTTGATTCAAATGTTTGTTCTGTTGAACTTATTTTACATGAATATGATAAAAGTTTCTACTTTGTCTTCTAAACATGGTGGATCAGAGAAAGTGGAGTAACCAGACCCGTGGTGAGATTGCTGACCCATTCAAACCACAATCTACATCCACACTAACTTCAGTCTCGTGTTGCTTGTTAAGAAAGATAGATGGACTGTAGAGGAAAACCTAGACGCACATGACGACAGCCAGAGTCAGCAGTGATGAGGATGATCGGGGCAGCATGGCATCTGCAGACATAATTAAGGCGATTAATGATCTCAAAACTGACCTAAAGAAATCAACAGTAAGCTTGAATGCTCGGGGCAGAAATATGCAGCCTATCAAAGTCCAGAGTCCAGGATGGAGACGGTCGAGGCCCCGAGCTGGAAACGCCAAAAAGTCCTGCAACATAAATGATCTGGGGTCAAGTTCCAGACATGGAGTGGCAGAAGGAGGAGAGGGAAAAGACTCTGCAGACGGCTGTCGGGATGGAGTTAAATCTAAAAGGAGCACATAGATCCAGACCTCAGAGACCCTAATCCTAACCCACATACAGTGGCTCCACATTTTGTCACATTACGACACAAACATGAATATATTTTATATTTTACTGGAGACGCAGAGCGGCACACGGTCGTGAAGTACAAAGAAAATGATACATGATTTTATTTACAAATAAACTGAGAAGAGCGCTGTGCTAAAGTATTCAACCCTCTTTTCTCTGAGACCAGTTGCCTTCAGAAGTCACCTGATTGCTGAATGATTGGATGTTGACCTAATGACTAAATAGAGACCACCTGTGTGTAATCTAATCTCAGTGCAAACAGCTGATCATTGACGGCCTCAGAGGTTTGTTAGAATATTGGGGAGAAAACAGCATCATGAAGTCCAAGGAACACACCAGACAGAGAAGTTTAAAGCAGTTAGGCTATAAAAAAAGTTTCCCAAGCTCTGAACATCTCACAGAGCACTGTTCAATCCATCATCCAGAAACACAAAGACTATGGCACAACTGCAAAGCTGTCCACCTAAACCTACAGGCTGAGCAAGGAGAGCATTGATCAGAGATGCAGCCAGGAGCCCCATGGTGACTCTGGATGAACTGCAGAGGTCCACAGCTCAGGTGGTCGAGCACTGCACACATCTGGCCCTTACAGAAGAGCAGAGGTGTCAAGTAACCAAGTACAAATACTTCGTTACCGTATTTAAATAGATTTTTCAGGTATCTGTACTTTACTTGAGTATTTCTTTTTCTGAAGACTTTTTACTTTTACTCCCTACATTTGTACACAAATATCTGTACTTTCTACTCCTTACATTTGAAAAACAGGCTCGTTACTTTTTTAACCTCCACGGATGACAAGACGTAAAAGACGTGACATGATTAGAGCATCGGACTAGAGACAAAGTGTCTCTGCTAGAGACGGAAAGTTGATATGCGTCCTGTTCTTCTTCTACTGTTGTGAACAGGCAGCCGGTTGATCAGCTTGAGCTCTGCTGCCACCTAGTGACTGAAAGCTTGTTTATCGTTCAGGCATCAATAAAGACACTAACTGAAAGTCCACCTGACCACTATCTGAGAACTACTGGTCTAATGTGAAAAAACAAACAAACTCAGGTATGGTGTGGTTTCTGTTGCTATCATTAGCTTTTTGAGGATTTTTTGGAAGCTAGTTTACAACATTAGCATTGCTATGGGAACACACCGTTTTGATAGTATAGCTAACACTAGCTAGCGGTTTAATAATAACAACCCAATAACCCTCAGTTTATTATTAAAAATGATCCAGATGCTCATGCAGGACATCTGGTCACGTTAAGTCTAGATTATTCTGCTAGAACTTTTTCATTTTGCAAAATTATCAACGGATGAATTGTTAATGGAAAAATCTGGCAAAATTTTACTTTTTACTTAAGTATGTTTCAGAGCCTGTACTTTCTTACTTTTACTTGAGTAAAGGAGTTTAATCAGTACTTTTACTTTTATGAGTATTTTTTTACACAAGTATCCATACTTTTACTTAAGTACAGAATGTGAATACTTTTGACACCTCTGCAGAAGAGTGGCAAGAAGAAAGCCATTGTTAAAAGAAAACCACAAGAAGTGCCGTCTGATGTTTGCCAGACGCTATGTGGGGACACAGCAAACATCTGGAGGAAGCTGCTCTGGTCAGATGAACCCAAATTTGAACTTTCTGGCCTAAATGCAAAACGTTACCAACGTAACCCTAACCCTGGGGAGCTGGTCTGGGAGAGCGGCTGGGATCATGGCAGAAGGTTTCCAGAGGGACCTCAGAGGCATGATCCCCAGTGCAAGGGAGGTAAAATGAAGAATTAGGATGATTACAGGTCAGTTAGATTACTGCCACTCAGTGAAGTACAAAGTGCTTTATACAATAATCCCACTGAGCCACTGGCTACACAGAAAAAAAGTGATCTCTCTCACAGAAAGAAACAGAAACAAGAGGAGAGCTGATCACAGAATGTTTTTATTCTCTGAACCTTTCATCCATCACATCAATGATAATACATCCATCCTGACTGAATGATGAACTTCCCCTTCTAAAGTACATGTGATCTACTTCCTGGTTGGGTCACGTGACCCCTCAGGAAGTGTTCAGTCTGTAGTGAAGGATGGTTTATTGCAGCGAGGTCTCACATGTACTGTGATCAGAGCGTAAACAGCAGGAACCCGGAGAAGACGGTAAAGTTCCTGGCATCGTCGTAGAGTCGGTAGCTGGCCGGCAGACTGAGCCGGACCCGGTCGCCGTCCTCCAGCTGCAGCGCCATCGTGTTGGAGGTGGAGGTGTAGCCGCCGTGGTCGTTGAGGTCCAGGTTGAAGGTGATTGGCTGGTTGTTCCTGTACAGGTACACACCCATGTAACCTTTCAGGAAATCTGCTGCCGTGAAGCTAAAGATGTATACTCCTCTGACCGGAGCGGTGAAGACACCTGAAGACAAACACAGGAGACACTGAGACAGACCTGGTCTCTCCTGGGTGTCATGGCCACTGTTAGATCATCCTTCAGTTTAATAGGTTCTAAACAGAACTACTACGTTATTATTATTATTATTATTATTATTATTATAAACTAGTGATAATCTAAAGGTAAAAATAGCTGTTGGTTTGTTTCAGTCATGCATTCATTACATTCTTCAGACGGAACAAAACAGAACACATAGAACAGAGTATATAGAACCAGATGATACATAGTTGACCCAACATTTAGTGCCCTCAAAGCGTCAGTGAACAGGTACCTGCTGTCTGGTTGTAGGCGCGGCCGATGTTGACGATAGTCTTGGAGAAGATCAGAGTTGTTTCCTCGTCAAACGGTCCAACTGATCCAGAATTAGTCAAACCGGCTGAAAACGCCACCTTCAGCTCGTCTGGAACAAATGGGTTCAACTTAAACTCTGTGGGGTTAAAGCGTGACCGGAGGAAGAGATGCCGGTTACCTTCATTCTCCAGCTGCAGCTCGTTCGTCAGTCGGACCTGAAGCTCTGATCAGAGACAAACAGACTCATTTTAAATCTCATTTTATGAAACACTGTGAACTGAAAGGCTGGAGGAGGACTGGTTCACCTTTAGCATCTCTCTCTGCCGCAGCCAGTCGGTCAGAAACAGAAACCAGCTCAGCAGCTCTGACTGAAAACAGACGACAGCGTTGGAGTCAAACTGAGATTTACAGGACGGTCATTAAATGCAACCGAAGTCACCTGAGTTGAGTGTCCTCAGCTCGTCCACCTGTCCCTCAGTCAGGTTCAGTCTCAGAGTGATGGCCGATAGCTCATTGTCATGGACTGAAAACAGCCGATTTAGAAGTTAACTCCTCAGGGAACCAGACTGGATCCTAACACTGGAAGTAGATGGTGTAAATGATGAAGTGGGTAAATGTGTCACCTGTGTTTTGTGTCTTCAGGACGTCCAGCTCATCCTCACTGTCTCGCAGTCTGACCTCTAGAGCTGAACAGGAAGTGATTCATGTTTAACAGTTTCATTAACGATGAGTTTAATAGTAAATGAGTTGTACCTGCAGTCTGAGCCTCCAGCTGTTCCACATCTGTCTCCATGGATCTCAGTCTGACGTCCACAGCTGCTGAACAACCCAGTCAACATTTAGACTCTTCAGTTTGTAAAATGTCCTAAAATACAGCTGATATTTACTGTAAAGTGAAATAACTAGTTACACGTCACTGAGTTTCCTAAAAACTATTCATGTCTGTGACGTAACCCTAACCTATTGTTGGTTGAATGTGTTTTTAAAGCAGATTTCTACGTGACGTCAGCTCGACTGTGTAACACTGAAATAAAAACTAAAAAGACTCATGAATCATTCATTCATCCACTAGTAGAAATGATCACATGAATAAGTGACGTCTGTTCATTAGTGATGAGAGACTTTAAAAGATTCTGGCCTTGGAGCTGAGAACCAAACTAAACTAGACAACAACTCTAAACACAAAACTAAAGGATATCATGGAGTTCCTCAGGCAACCTTGCTGGGTCCTCTACAGTATTAGTCTGGTCCATCATTCACATCCATATTCAGTTAGGTTTGAAACACGTGTTCAGTCTCAGTCAGCTGATCAGTTGTGGATCAACTTATTGATGAACAGGTGGGTAGATGTACCTGTGTTCAGTTTGTCCTGTAGACTCTCGGTCATGTTCAGTTTTCTCTGCAGCTCCATCAGTTTAGAGATTTGATCTGAAACCATCAGAGAATCATTTTAACTTCAGTTACCTGTTATAGGAAAGACTTTGGTTGGCTTTAATCCTGAGTTTTGCTGTCATTATAGAAAACCTCCTCATCTGTGTTCTATATTGATGGTTCTTCAGAGAACCTTCATCTATTAGCAGTTCCTAAAACAATGCTAATTAATGCTGATCAGGGAGTTCCTCTGGGAACCTTGCTGGATCCACTTCTTTTCTGTCACTGTGAAACGTCCTAATAGTCAGTGGGAGACCTTCATGAGGTACCTGTGTTTTCTGTCTTCAGGTCTTCCAGCAGTTTCTCACTGACTCTCATTCTGCTGAACAACTCTGAACAGAAAACAGATTCATCGCAGGAATAAGTTGATACCTCTCATATAATAAGTCAAAAAGAAAATAAGTACAGGTTTACCTGCAGTGTTGTTGTGTTTGTCTGTCAGTCTGGATTCCATCAAAGTAACTTTAACTGACTGAACTGAAAACACAAAATCATCCAGTAAGACCTGAAACCTGATCATCACTGAACCATCACTCAGAAAAAAAGATATTACTACAAAATCCTAATGATTCCACTACAGGAGACAATGTCCACACAATTCAACCTTTGGACATTTGATGTCTCCTGGACATCATCACATTCTACCATTGAGCTCATTATACAATCCAGAAGAAGACTGTGAGACATGTTGTTCACACATGGAACTCCCCAGAAGAACCAGTCGCCAAGGCATGCTACGTAGCAATGCTAAGCTAACTTTCACTACAAGATGACTGTGTTTATTATCTATAGTACCACCATTAGACCACTAGATGGAAAGAAAGGACCATGTATGAAATAGAGGCACAGGTCCAGTCACCATGTGGTTCACAGAAATTCTGACATGATGACTGAGAAATAAATACTTTGTTGTCAAGTATTCTCTGTTAGCTGAGGCTAGCTGGTTAGCTCCAGCTATGTGATGCTTTGTGTGAATGGAAAGAGAAGCTTTTCTAATTTCTAATGACACCCAGCATGGCAAAGTGGAGCAGAGTGGTGCCACCATCGCCTTCAGGCTGCTCTGGGTGTTTCAGGCTGGGTTTTTGTAAAACGTCTTGAGATGATTTGTATTGTTATTGACGCTATATAAATAAAACTGAATTGAATTAATGTTGCGTTACATTATGACTATCCCTCATATTTACAGGGCTCTTATTTTCAACAAAATTTCAAATTAAATACACTTGGGCAGTTGTTTTTATAGTTTATAGATTTTAGAGACATTAAAACACCACACATCCTGTTGAATGAGCAACTGACAGTTACAGAACATTCCTGTTTGTCAGGTGGAAGGGCTTAATTAGTAAGCATATGTGCAGTGTTTTATGAAGTCGGATTGACATCAGTTGAGTAGATCAGCAGGTTCTCTGAACGTTCTCCTTCACATGTCAGGGGTTCCCCCAGATTAACATAATGAAAACCTGCAGTTTAACAAGTCAGTGTGAGACCTTCATGAGTTACCTGTGTGTTCTGTCTTCAGGTCTTCCAGCAGTTTCTCGCTGAATCCCAGTCTGCTGAATAACTCTAAACACAAAACTAAAGGTTATCATGGAGTTCCTCAGGGAACCTTGTTGGGTCCTCTATAGTTTTAGTTTGAACCATCATTCTCATCCATATTCAGTTAGTTTGAAACGTGTTCTCCATCCCAAGCAACTGATCAGTTGTGGATCAACTTATTGATGGACAGGTGGATAGATGTACCTGTGTTCAGTTTGTCCTGTAGACTCTCACTCAAGTTCAATTTTCTCTGCAGCTCCATCAGTTTGGAAGTTTGATCTAAAACCATCAGAGAATCTTTTTAACTTCAATTACCTGTTACAGGAAAGACTTGGTTTCAAACAAGTCTAAACAGACAACTAAAGGTTATCATGGAGTCAGGGAACCTTGTTGTGTCCAAATTTGTCTCATAACTAAAGATAAGCTATAAATCCACCTGCTGAAAAGCTCAAATTCTCCTAAACAGTAGCTGAGGTGACAGCTGGGATCGGCTCCGGCAGACCCCGGGACCCTTAACAGGAACGAGTCGGTACAGAATATGAATGAATGAATGAGTAGCTGAGGATGATTACAAACTTCACTCATTGTTATATTAACATCTTACCTGTAACTTAATAGGTCTCACCTGTAGGTTAATGGGTCTCACCTGTAGGTTAATGGGTCTCACCTTTAGGTTAATGGGTCTCACCTGTAGGTTAATGGGTCTCACCTGTAGGTTAACTAGTCTCACCTGTAGGTTAACTAGTCTCACCTGTAACTTAACAGGTCTCACCTGTAGGTTAATGGGTCTCACCTGTAGGTTAATGGGTCTCACCTTTAGGTGAATGGGTCTCACCTTTAGGTTAATGGGTCTCACCTGTAGGTTAATGGGTCTCACCTGTAGGTTAACTAGTCTCACCTGTAGGTTAACTAGTCTCACCTGTAACTTAACAGGTCTCACCTTTAGGTTAATGGGTCTCACCTGTAGGTTAATGGGTCTCACCTGTAGGTTAACTAGTCTCACCTGTAACTTAACAGGTCTCACCTTTAGGTTAACGGGTCTCACCTGTAGGTTAACGGGTCTCACCTGTAGGTTAACTAGTCTCACCTGTAGGTTAACTAGTCTCACCTGTAACTTAACAGGTCTCACCTTTAGGTTAACGGGTCTCACCTGTAGGTTAACTAGTCTCACCTGTAGGTTAACTAGTCTCACCTGTAGGTTAACTAGTCTCACCTGTAACTTAACAGGTCTCACCTTTAGGTTAATGGGTCTCACCTGTAGGTTAATGGGTCTCACCTTTAGGTTAATGGGTCTCACCTGTAGGTTAACTAGTCTCACCTGTAGGTTAACTAGTCTCACCTGTAACTTAACAGGTCTCACCTTAGGTTAATGGGTCTCACCTGTAGGTTAATGGGTCTCACCTGTAGGTTAACTAGTCTCACCTGTAACTTAACAGGTCTCACCTTTAGGTTAACGGGTCTCACCTGTAGGTTAACGGGTCTCACCTGTAGGTTAACTAGTCTCACCTGTAGGTTAACTAGTCTCACCTGTAACTTAACAGGTCTCACCTTTAGGTTAACGGGTCTCACCTGTAGGTTAACTAGTCTCACCTGTAACTTAACAGGTCTCACCTTTAGGTTAACGGGTCTCACCTGTAGGTTAATGGGTCTCATCTGTAGGTTAACTAGTCTCACCTGTAACTTAACAGGTCTCACCTTTAGGTTAACGGGTCTCACCTGTAGGTTAATGGGTCTCATCTGTAGGTTAACTAGTCTCACCTGTAACTTAACAGGTCTCACCTTTAGGTTAACGGGTCTCACCTGTAGGTTAACGGGTCTCACCTGTAGGTTAACTAGTCTCGCCTGTAGGTTAACGGGACTCACCTGTAGGTTAACGGGTCTCACCTGTAGGTTAACTAGTCTTGCCTGTAGGTTAACTAGTCTCGCCTGTAGGTTAACGGGACTCACCTGTAGGTTAACGGGACTCACCTGTAGGTTCAGGGGACTCACCTGTAGGTTAACGGGACTCACCTGTAGGTTTTGTCTTCACTTCATCCAGTTGTTGTTCAGCTTCATTCAGTCTGTCAGACAGAATTGAGACATTTGCCGACGCAGCTGAAACACATGAGACAAACGATGGTAAAACTTTGATGACGAGAATCTGAGTCTGAACTTTATTAACAACCACCTGAAGCTTCAGTCATTTGATTATTAATCACCTGAGCATCGTCTCTTGACCTCCATCAGTTGATTCTCTACAGAAACCAGTCGACCTGATTGATCTGAGAGGAAACAAACGTCAGATCAGACTTAATGGTTTCTATGGTTTCTATGGTTTTAAAGGCTCTAATAGTTTTAAAGGTGTGACTCACCTGCGGAGTTCCTCCTCAGCTGGTTCAGGTGCAGCTGACTGGAGTTCAATTGCTTTGAGAGTTCAAAGAACTGATCTGCAAAGAAACAACCCATTAACAAATCGGTTTGATGGACGTTTCTTTTATTTAAATGAATCACATTTGGTTTGTTTTCCTTGAAAGTAACTGACATTTGGGTTCCTCCAGATTTTTGATTAGTCTGAATTAGTCTGATAACCAGTATTGATCTGATGATTATTTAGTAATAGATCAATAATGATGGACTGCAGCCAACTGATGTTGGGTAAACTGAATGAAGAGATGAATGAGGATCAGACCCATCAATAAACTGACTGATCTGTTTGTCACCTTCTGAACTATTGATCAGCTGCTGAACGTTCAGCCGACTCCCAGACTCGTCAGGAGGAGGAGTTGTTGCAGATGAACTGTTGGACACTAGAATATCTGGAAACAAAACACGGAACATTCAATAACTCATTGGTTTATCTACTGAACAAATTAGATTTGTTCAGTAGACAATGGACCAAAAACTGATTAAGCAATATGATGAAAGACGTTCGTTGCCATGGTAACTGAGTTATTCAAGTGTCTTTAGTCCCATGGCAGAGATCAGAATCAGGACTCCAGAATAAAAGTTGTCTAATTGATCCATTGAACTCA
This sequence comes from Planiliza haematocheilus, assembly GCA_005024645.1. Taxonomy (NCBI): domain Eukaryota; kingdom Metazoa; phylum Chordata; class Actinopteri; order Mugiliformes; family Mugilidae; genus Planiliza; species Planiliza haematocheilus. Next base: position 486 of record SRSE01000056.1, on the reverse strand, counting down.
CTGATCTGATCTTATCCGATCTCATCAGCAATGAACCAGAATCTAACCTGAGATCTGTGTCCTCAGCTCCTCCATCAGACTTTCAGTGTTACACAGTCGAGCTGCCAAGACTGAAAACACACGACACAGCGATCAATGACAGTGACCAGTGCTGATCACTACTCATCACTGTTCATCACTATTGATGGTCAGTGTTGGTCACTATTGGTTACTACTGGTCAGTGTTGGTCACTATTGGTTACTACTGGTCAGTGTTGGTCACTATTGATGGTCAGTGTTGGTCACTATTGGTTACTACTGGTCAGTGTTGGTCACTATTGGTTACTACTGGTCAGTGTTGGTCACTATTGATGGTCAGTGTTGGTCACTATTGGTTACTACTGGTCAGTGTTGGTCACTATTGGTTACTACTGGTCAGTGTTGGTCACTATTGGTTACTACTGGTCAGTGTTGGTCACTATTGGTTACTACTGGTCAGTGTTGGTC